>PVKA01029865.1:0-27875 GCA_004027165.1 Ctenomys sociabilis
CAGTTGTTGATTCTTTCAAGTGATTCCTGTGTGAATATATGTTTGTTCATGAACTCTTTCCCTACCCCTATGTCTTCAAGAGTTACTCCTACTTTCTCTTCCAGGAGATCGAGTGTTTCTGTTTTAACGTTTAGATCTTTAATCCAGTTTGACTTTAACTTAGTGCATGGTGATAGAGCTGGGTCAAGTTTTAGTTTTTGGCGTGTAGAAAGCCATGTTTGCCAGCACCATTTGTTAAAGAGGCTATCTTTCTTCCAGTGAGCTTGTGTAGCCCCTTTTTTGAACATAAGATGGCTGAGTGTTATGGTAGATGCCTCTGAATTTTCTAATATATTCCACTGATCCTCAGGTCTATTTTGTTGCCAATACCATGTGGATTTTATCACAGTGGCTTTGTAGTACAATTTCAGGTCAGGAATTGTGATGCCTCCTGCCTTGTCTTTACTGGCCAAGATTGCCTTTGCTATTCTAGGTCGTTTGTGGTTCCAAATAAATTTTAGGATTGATTTCTCTATATCTGGGAGGTATGTTGGTGGCACTTTGATAGGGATTGCATGAAATCTGTACAGCAATTTTGGGAGTATGGCCATCTTCACGATGTTGGTTCCTCATATCCAGGAGCATGGAATATCTTTACATTTTCTGAAATCCTCTATAATCTCTTTTCTTAGTGTGTTGTAATTTTCGGTGAAAAGATCTTTGACTTCTTGGTTAAGTGGATCCCAAGGTATTTCATTTTCCGTGGTGCTATTGTAAAAGGTATTGTTTCTGTTGTTTCCCTTTCAGTGTGCTTGTTATCTGCGTAGAGGAATGCTATTGACTTTTGAGTGTTGATTTTGTATCCTGCTATGCTACTGAATTTCCATATCAGTTCTAGTAGTTTCTTGGTGGAATTTTTTGTGTCTTCCAAGTAAAGTATCATGTCGTCTGCAAATAGCGATAATTTATCTTCTTTTCTACCTATTCTTATTCCCTTTATTTCTCCCTCTTTGCTAATGGCTGTTGCTAAGGATTCCAAGATTATATTGAATAGGGGGGGCGATAGAGGACTTTGTTGTCTTGTACCTTATTTAAGAGTGAAAGATTTCAGTTTTTCCCCATTTTGAATTATATGAGCTTTCATGTTGTCATAGATGGCTTTTATCAAGTTAAGACACAGTCCATCTATTCCAATTTACTGTAGGACCTTGAACATGAATGAGTGTTGGACTTTGCCACAGCCTTTCTCTGCATCAATTGAGAGGATCATATGGTTTTTAGATTTCAGTCTATTAATATAGTGTATTACATTTATAGATTTTTGAATATGGAAACATCCTTGCATCCCTGGGATGAATCCTACCTGGTCATGGTGTATGATCTTCTTGATGATTTGCTCTATTCTATTTGCCACGATTTTGTTGAGTATTTTTGCATCTATATTCATGAGGGAGATTGGCCTATAGTTCTCCTTTTTGGTTGTGTCTTTCCCTGGTTTTAGAATCAGTATTATACTTGCCTCTAGAAACGATTTTGGGAGGACTTTTTTCCTTTTCAACTTCATGGAAGAGTTTGTGGAGTGTCGGGATTATATCTTCTATAAATTTCTTGTAGAATTCAGCTGTGAATCCATCACGACCTGGACTTTTCTTTGTCGGTAGACTTTTATTACATTTCGTATTTCGTTGGCTGTTATCGGCTTATTGAGAGTTGTTATATCTTCGTGGTTCAGTTTTGGTAATTTGTACCATTCATGGAATATATCCATTTCTTCTGTGTCTTCTATTCTGTGACCGTAAATATTCTCGAAGTAACTATTGATAATCTTCTGAATTTCCACTGGGTCTGTGGTGATTTCACCCTTTTCATTCCTTATCACTTGTACTTGAATTTTCTTTTGCCTCTTTTTGATGAGGTTGGCAAGAGGCTTATCAACTTTATTTATTTTTTCAAAGAACCAACTTTTTGATTTGTGGATTCTTTGAACTGTTTTTTTCATCTCAATTGAGTTAGTTTCTGCTCTAATCTTTATGATTTCTTCCCGTCTTTGTGCTCTGGGTTTTGTTTGCTCTTCATTTTCTAGTTGTCGAAGGTGCAACATTAAGGTGCTAATTTGTTCCCTTTCTGTTTTCCTAATGTGTAAGTTCATAGCTATTATTTTCCAAGAACTGCTTTCATCGCATCCCATAAATTCCGATAAGTTGTACTTGAATTTTCATTCAATTGTAGATATTGTTGAATTTCTTGTTGAATTTCTTCTGCAACCCATTGATTGCTGAGTAGTGTGTTGTTTAGTTTCCATGAATTTAGTGGGTTTTTCTGGTTTCGTTTGTCATTTATTTCCAATTTCACTCCATTGTCATCAGATAGTATGCATGGGATAATTTCTATTTTCCTGCATATACTTAGGCATGATCTCTGGATTAGTATGTGGTCTATTTTGGAAAATGACCCATGTGCAGCTGAAAAAAATGTGTATTCAGCTGTGGTTGGGTGGAACACTCTGTATATGTCCACCAGGTCCATTTGTTCCAAGCTCTGGTTCAGTTCTGCTACTTGCTTGCTAATATTTTGCCTGGTTGACCTATCTTTTTGAGATAAGGGTATGTTAAGATCTCCTGTTAAGACTGTGTTCTTAGAGATTAAGTTTTTCAGGTCCCTTAAGATTTGTCTTACATAGTTGGGTGCTCCTGTGTTTGGTGCATATATATTTGTGAGTGTTACTTCTTGCTCTTGAATTTTTCCTCTGACCAAGAGATAGTGGCCTTCTTTGTGTCGTTTGATCATTCTTGGTTTGAACTTGGGACTGTCTGAGAACAGAATTGCTACTCCTGCTTTTTTCTGAGGTGCTGGGGCATGTAGTATTGTTTTCCATCCTTTGACTTTGAACCTATGTATGTCCTTTTCAGAAAAGTGTGTTTCTTGTATACAGCATATTGTTGGATTTTTTTTTCCTAATCCACTGTGCCAGTCTATTTCTCTTAATTGGAGAATTGAGTCCGTTTAAATTGATGGTTATAATTGATATATGCTGACTTATGTTTGTCGTGATATTTACCTGGTATTGTTTACTGTTTTGTAACCTGTGTTTAATTGCCTGTCCTGTTTAGTGGATTCCTTCCATTCTCATTCATGGAGTTCTGGTCATTGTGGTTTTGTCTAGAACATCATTCAGCATCCCGTGAAGGGATAGCTTTGTCATCATGAAATTCTTTAGTTGTTCTTTGTCGTGGAAGTATTCCACTTCTCTATCAAACCTGAAAGAGAGTTTTGCAAGGTATAATAGTCTGGGCTGGAATTTCTTTGCGTGTAGGACTTGAAGAACTCTGCTCCATACTCTCCTTGCCTTCATTGTTTGTGTAGAGAATTCGGCTGTAATTCTGGTGGGTTTTCCTTTGAATGTGAGTTCCTTCTTCTCTAGCATCTTTCAGTATATTATTTTTGTGTTGGATTAATGGGATCTTATCTATTATTTGTCTCGGTGTGTTTCTGCTTCAGTTGAGGTTATTTGGTGTTCTGTGTGCTTCAGGGACCTGAATGTTGGATTGTTTCCTCATATTTCAGAGGTTTTCTGCGATTATTTCTCCCCAAATTCTTTTCATGGCATTTGTATTGACTCCTTCATTCTCGTTGTTAACAATTATTCGCACATTGTTCATCCTGGCATCATCTTGCACACGATGGATTATTTTTTCTTGCATTCTCATTGTTTTTAAGAGATCCTTTCTCACCTTTTCACTAGCTTCTCTGGCATCTTCAAGATCTGAAACTCTGTCTTCGCTTTCACTCAGACGGTTTTGTAGAGTCATGATTGATATTTTTATTTCTTCAATATCTCTTTGACTGTGTTTCATGTGTTCTATTTCTTTTTGGTATTGTTCATTCATGGAATCCATCATATTTCTGATCTCAACTTTTTTATCCATGTCTTCTTTAGTGGTAGTTATTAATTGTTTTTCTGCTGTGTTTCTTCCAAGTTGGATTTCCTCTGTATATTTCCGGACTTGTTTCGGTATTTCAGATCGTATGACTTCAAAAAGTTCTTTTTTGATTTCAGAACTTATTTCTGCTTTGAGTTCCTCATGATCTTTCTGCTGTTATTTCTGTCCTTCAGATTCTGTTAATTCATATATATCACCTGGAATAGTGCTCTGTGCACTTGTTCTGGCTGACCATAGTTTTTCCACCCAATGTTTCTGGAATTCATTCTTTATTTCAGATACTATGTATTCAAATATTTCTTTTTTAATTTGGGGAATTACTTCTCGTTTCATTTCCTCTATAGCTTTCTGCTGTTGTTCCATTGCTGCTGCATCTGTTAGTTCATTCATTGAAGCTGAGGTAGTGTCCTCCGCCCTTCCTGATGGACTCGAGGTCTGGGATTGCATTTTTCCCCTTCTCTTTGTCATTTTGTATAGCACTGACCTTTGACCTTTGGTGTAGAGCTTTCGTGCAGCTATAACCTTAGCTTGCTATGTGATTCGGGTGCCAGTCTATTAAGTTTGATTTTCCAGGTATGCCTATCCTGGATCTAGCTGTTGTGTTCAGTTCCTTTTTTGCTGCAGCTCCTTTGGTTCCCCTCTGTTGGTTCCCGGGGTCAGCCCTCCTGTGTCAGGCAGGTCATTCCCCAGGTGGGTCGGCCTGTATGCACTATACTACATATTACCACTTCTAAAATAATTTTATGTAGGTTATGCTTATGTATAACACCTGATTAGCAAGATATAACACCAAACTTCTAATATAAACCTAGTGTTTCTTAAATCTGGATGAAATTAGAATCACTTGCTGTATTTTTGAAGTGCAAATTCCTATACTTCTATCCAGACATTTATGTGAAGGGAGGCCTATAATTTGTATCATTCTTCTGCTCCCTAATTAATTATTAGGTTCATCAATTTTTAAGAATAACTGAATCAAATATAAATTAATGGCTAGTGTTTATAATAAAGAGAATTAAATGCAGAGTGGTCTGATTATCTTGCTCTTAGAAAGCAAGATAGTAATAATATTCAGAAATGTATTTCAGTTCCCTAGGTGAAATTCTATTCCCTCTCTTAATCTACTGTCTAAGAATTATCTAACGAGAAAACTGAAAATCAGCCATTCATTTTGATATTGAAATATTTGTTTTAGAGCTATCGTATGTGACTTCAGATATGTACATTTTTATAAACACACTTATTTTGATCTAAATTTATTGTGAAACATAACCTTACTGAAACATTCTTTGTTCTCTTAAAAGTAATAATTATGTACAGATCATATGCCAAACATCCAAATGTTTAACACTTTTGTCATATAAGCAGTATGATAGCCTGATAGCATAAATAAGTTTATCCTTATACATGAAGAAACTGAGGTACAGACTGATTAACTCATTCAAGATCAAAGAATATGTGTCAGATCAAGAAGGTAAATACATATTAAATATGTACTACACAATAATACAATAACTATTCTTCCCAATCATGTCATTGATTTAAAGAGAATTTTACATTGTAAAAAAAGCACAAAGCACACTGGATTCCTATATTTTAATCTCCCTCTTGTATTTTCCAAGTCCTTTTGTAATATAATAACGCATTACCCACCATCCCTACATGTATATTAGGTACCTCATATGTAGCATCTAAATTGAGATTTTTCTTGAGGCATAAAATGCATACCACCATCTCAAAATTTAGTTCAAAAGAGATGAAAAACAATACTCAATAATTTGTATAGAGATAGCATGTTGAAATTGTTTTTATATATTTCTTCAGATAAAATATAACATAAAATTAATTTCATTTGATTTCTTTTAGCTTTTTAAAATGTTTCTAGCAAGAATTTTAAATGACCTGATCTCCTTATGTTTCTGTTTGAAAGCAGTGCTTTATAGTTTCTTCCATGTCCTTTCTAATATATTTTTTCATCATTCTCAGTAGGGTACAGATTAGGCTTATGTTCCTTGTACATTTCTTCTTTTATTTTTGTACTGGAGATCAAACTCAGGACCATTTGCTTGCCAGGTAGGTGCTTATGTCACTGAGCTAACTCTCTGATCCTCTATATGTCTCTTCTCTCGAATTATAGTATACATCTCCTTAAAAGAATTCATGACATATTCTTTGATTTTAACCTGGTTGTCTGTATATTATTTTGTATACTGCAAGTTTCCATAATGTTGTTCATACCTCATTACAAAGAATCAATAGATAAATGAGAGGAAAAGAGGAGAGACAATACAAAAAACTATTTGATGATAACTCCAATCAAATACATCCCTACTAGTGAACTGAAATTTGAAGGAACAGAATAAATGTAACTATGTTTATCACCACATGGCTTTGTAATCATCTATGGCAAGTTAACACTAGAATTGGTTAAATGTATACTTCCCCAAGAGATTCATGATAAAGAACTCGTTTTCTAAAAGTTTGATGTTACTGTTACAACATTTTATTTTTAAATATGGTTAAAGTATTTTTAACCTGTTCCTTTAATAGTGCAAAAGTCAGTACAGTATTAGAAAAATAAAAGAAAGGGAAAACATTGGAAATCAGTGCCATGATCTTTTGGAATAAGGTATTTTTCTTTTTCAAAAGTACACAATTTTTCTTCCAACAAGGAATTTTGCAAGAAAATATTTTTTCCCTTTTTGACTTATTGTATCCTTACAAATTTCAAAGGGCAAAAAGACTGAAAAAGTAAGTCCACTTCCAAAGCAATGTCCAAATGTCCACTACATTTTTAGGTATTTTTATTGGGAAACTTACTCTTTCCCAAAGCTAGTGATCATTTTCATCATTTTCCTCCTGTTCTTCCTCAGCATTATCTTTTCTATATTGAGCTAGAATTTTTAATTTGATGCTTTTTTTGCAACCAGGGATTGAACTCAGGTCCTTGCACTTGCCAGGCAAGCACTTAATCTACTGAGCTATCTCCACAGCCCAACTTGAGGTTTTATCCAGTGATTGCATCTCTGCTTTTAGATCATGTAAATCAATCCCACTTACATGTAAGAGTTCTTAAAAATGGTTTCCCATAGGTGGGGAGTTCACTGTTTCTCTTTCATTCTCCATTTACACATTGCTTTATGCCAATATTTGTAAGTACTTAGTGATCTTCTCTTACTTACCTACAACACTATAGCAAACAGACAAACAAATGATAGGACCTCCCTTCTTATTTAAAAATGTTTAAATTGATACAAACAGTGTATATATATGTATCAAATATTTTATTATGCCCCAATAATATGTGCAACTTTTGATATGTCAGGTAAAAATGTAAATAAATGCAAGTGTCTAGGCAGAGAGAAGCAGGTACATCAAAGAGCAGCTGTGTTTTATCGTGGTTGTTGTCCAAACAACTCTATTCTCTCTTAATCGATTTATTTATTTATTTTTATTAATTTTTATTAATTTTTATTGAGAAACATATAGCAATGAGACAGTTTCAAAACAAGTTAGTAGGACAGTTACAATAATTGATACATTGCATATTGTTGTCTTCATAGTAATTATTCATAGTACAAGATGCAGACCTGATATCCTGTTCAAACACTATTAGTACAAAACTTTCTTCTCATTGCTAAGCAATAGTAGAAAAAGAATCTTCAGTCTTAATCCTTTTTAAAAAGGTATTATTACCCCAAGTTAAGGCCTCATGGAACTTATTCAGGCATTCAACTTGCTTGGGCAAAATCACAAAATCCCAAGTTGACTCACTGAAGCTTCTTATTCATTGTCAGAATATGTGTTTCTGGCATGCATTCAGAACTAGGATTCTTTAACTGGAAAAATAAACAAGAACTTCTTAGCAGTCTTTAGGTTAGTTTATTAGAAAATAGAAAATATATCATGTGGTCAGAATTTTAGCATGAAATATGCCATTTTTTCCCTCTTTAAAAGAAAAAGAACTAAAGCGCCTGCTTAGGCAGAGTGCAGCAGCCAGGGTTCAATACCCAGCATCCATGCTGGCCCTGCCCCCCAGGGCATACTGAGCGACCAATTGAGACTGGGCATGGTGGCACAAGCCTGTAATCCTAGCACTTAGGAGGGTGAAAACAGGAGAATCACTGAGTCTGATCTACATAGTAAGACCCTGGAGACCTTGTACTAAATACATTTAAAAAAGAAGACTAAAAAATAAAAGTAAGAAAGAGAAAGTGTAACTGCTGAAGCGCCTGAAAAGGTTACACTTGGAGCATAGTGTCACTCACTGTTTGATTTTACCACATTTTTCTGACCCTCTATTATTCATTATTATGTAAAAAAACAATTTTACTTAAACAGCTTGTGAGGATTGAGAACTGTCTTGTAATTTCTATTTAACTTAGCATGTAATATAAATGCACACAGATGATGGTGCTGGATACACATAGGTAAGCCTCATTATGTTTAAATGCCACTCTGAACAAAGATAATGGATAGCTTACATTAAACTGGCATAAACACATTATGTGGCAAAAGTTTTGGAAGCTCAACTTTAGTCTGAGCTCTACCAATGACTTGCTGTATGGTATTAAGCAGATCATTTGCTATTGCCTCATGTGTACCACCATTTGTAAAATGAATCTGATAGTTACTAAAGGTTATTCTACTTCTGATATTCTGTAAAATGTTACTTCAATGAAAATAATAGCATATATGCACCTGTAATCACTTGCTAATCTATCAGTTTTGAAATTCTTAATACTATGTTATATAGCTTAGATGTTTCTGTTTGTTGGTTTTTTTAATATTATTTTTTCAAATGAATGGAAATTCTTAATTGCTGAAGGTCGGAGATGAAAAAATTAGCCAAAAATGGAATTTAACCATCTTTTCTTTATCTTAGGGTAGTGGTATCATTGTATAAATTGTTCAAAAATGATGCTGGGGAAAATAAGAGAGAAAATCATGACTATCACTAATTTTGATTTCTCTTGTTCTCTCACTCACTCTTTTCACAGTGACTGTTTTGAGCACAGCAGAAAAAGGTAAGTAGATGTTATAAATTGTATTGTCATAATACAATTGTTTCCTTCTTTAAATCTAAAACTGAGTTACATAAACACTTATAAATTGAGTAACTACCCCACGGACACTTAGTTGATTGGAAAGTTTAGGGTGATGGTTTTAAGGAAGATTAACAAGAAATACAGCAACATGTAATTTCAATGTCCCTTTGCCTATAGGAAAGAAATTGGAAATTACCAGGATGTATGGTATAGAAGGAAATAGGTACCTAATCTGTCTGCCACAGCGATCCTATTACAGTAATGGTGAAATTTTTTGAGCTTTTAATAATATAATCAGTCTGCTGATGCATGCGAACCATAGGGTCACCACCACTGCCTGTATGTTGGTTGATCACTATTTTCCTAAGTACCTGCCATTTCTTCCCAATCCACCACTCTTCAAAGGATAAAAACCTGAGAGAAGGCTTCATGGGCCACATTCTTCATCTCAGAATCATTCCAGTATATTTACTATGCTTATTGTAACTCATCACTACCATTTTAGTTTCACCTTCAGTTTACAGCAGGTTTCTTTTTTATGCCAAGTTTCTCAAGTATAAGCTAAGATTCTCAACAAACCTTTAGCTTTATATTATTTTGCCAACAGTAGCCAGAATATTTCTATAGCCACTTTGTGTTGCCACTTTTAATTTACACTTCATGGGAATTACTATGACACAGTGATTTGGGGCAAAATCAATAGAATTACCTAGCATTCATATCATGCTGTTTTAAAGGCCTAGTTTGCTTTTAGTCATGTAACAGAACCATTGGATATAGAGATAACATAACAGTGTGCTTGGGAGACAACAGACTATAATAGTTAAAACTATGAGTTCTAGTAGTTAAAATGAGTTCCACAGCTAAAAGTATAGATTCAAATTCTGTCTCTGCCACTTCACAATAAATTATTCTCAGATCCATTATGGCTTAATTTTTAAATTATGATATGAACTACTTGATGCTTCAATATTCTGAGTTCAATCCCTGGTTCCAAAAAAACAAACAAACAAAAAAAAAACAAACAACAACAACAACAACAAAACATAAGAGCAAGAAAGAAGCAAAGAAAAACCCAAATAAGTCAACTAAAAACAGGAAATAGATAATGGATGTTTTTCCAAAAGAAGACATACAAATAGCTAATATATATGTGAAAAAAATGCTCAGTATCACAGATATGCAGGGAAATACAAATCAAAACTGTAATAAGATATTATCTCATTATAATAATAGTTGTTACTAGAAGGGCAAAATTTAAATATTGTTAGCAATAATATGGAGAAAAGGGAGCCCTTACATACCATTAGTGGAATGTAAATTAGTCAACTATTATCAGAATCAGCAAGAAGGTTTGTAAAAAAATTCAAACTAGACATTTCCTGTATATATGTACAAAGGAATTGAAGTCAATATGTTGAAAAGACATTAGCACACCCATGTTCATTGCAGTACTATTCCCAATAGCAAAGAAATGGAAACTCCCTAACTGCCCATCTACTAATGAACTAACAAAAATGTAATACATATAAATAATGGGATACTATTTAGGCACAAAATCCTGTCACTGCCACAGCATGGATTAAATTATAGGTCATTATGTTAAGTGAAATAGGCCAGGTACATAAAGATATACCCCAATTGTCACTTACATGTAAAATATAAAATAGCTCATCTTGTTGAAATTGTTGAAAATATAATAGTAGCTGGCAGGGGCTGGGTACAGTAGATGGTAGCAAAGGATGGAGAAAGTTGGATGAATGAGTAGTACAATGAAATCAGGTAAGAGTAAGCTCATTTTAGCTACTGTAAAATAAGGTAACTGTTTAATATTTTCATAATGAAAAGATAAGCTAGATACGTTTAAACTGATTATATAGCATATGCTTATATAGAAACATCATATTGCCCAGTAGTATATTTGTGTGTTTGTTTTTTTTTTTTTTTTTTTTTTTTTTTTTTTTTTTTTTTTTTTTTTGTCTTTTTTGGAGACAGGGTCTCACTATGCAGTTCAGGCTGGTCTTAAGCTCACTTTGTAGCTCAGGCTGGTCTCGAACTCACAACGATCCTCCTGCCTCAGCCTCCCGAGTACTGGGATTACAGGCATGCGCCACCACGCCCGGCTATATTTGTGTTTTTAACGTATCACTTAAAATATATTAAATTTTTAAAATGATGATATACTATTTTAACTTCATAACATAACTTTATGTATGACATTTGTGTTTTAATATACCACTTAAAGTAAATTTAATTCTTAAAAATGATAATTACTATTTTAACTTTATAATGGAACTTTGTAATGAGAATTTAGGAACAAATGATTCTTTCAAAGGCAAAAATCTACAAGATTCTGTAATATCTATGATGATTTTGTTACAAATATAACTATTTACTGAAAATTTAAATAATACAGAAATATATAAGATAAAAATTTAGGTTCTCTCTTGCCTTGTACTCTCTTTTATCCTTGCTCACAACTCCTATTGTTAGTTTATTTGTATTTTTCTATATATATTTTCCTGCATTAACATATAAACATGTGTAGATACGTGTATACTTATATGGTCTTAGTTTTTAGTTGAACAATGCTATACCTATTAATCTATAACTTCTATTTTTTACTTGATAACATATCACAGATATCTGTATTAGTATATATAAACATATTACATTTTTAAAATTATCTTTTTTTTGGCAGAACCAGGGATTGAACTCAGGCCCTTGCTCTTGACAAGGAAGCACTTATTTCACTGAGCCATCTCTCCAACCCCCTGAAATTATCTTAAAAAAATAAAATTACCTTAGCATATTTCATAGTACAGATATACTATAATCCATTTGACAATACTGTAATTCTGAATGTAAAATTAAAACTTTGTTGTTCCTGTTTATAAAAGGGATAGGCCACTATAAAATACAAATAATATAGAAATGGGTAAAGGGGAAACTACAAGTCCTTTGTAATGCTATCAAGGTTTTAGAATGAAGTAAAGTTTAGTGGTATCTATTGTTACAGATCATTTGGTATATATGTGTAGAAGTAATATTCCCCACTTATTTTTTGATAATATTCTATTGATGTAGCTACATTTAAATGTACTATTTTAGAGTTGTGATTTCTCCCATGCTCAGCTTATCTCTCCCCAACAGACTAGACTGGTAGATCTATGTTCCTGTGCCTTTTGTCATGAAATTGTCACTTATATCAGTTGCTTCTTGGTGTGAAGGCATGTATTAAATAGAAAGGATAAAATCTATATGTATGAGGAAATATCAGTCACAGTACAGCCAATTCTCAGTTTCAGAGCCATGATGTTGCTTTTGATCACAGATGAACCCATATCAATATTCTTTTTAATCCTACGGTTGGTACCTCCCAACACATTTGAATGTGGATATTGAGTAAAATAAAAATATTGAGCTAAAAGTCAGAATAATCATTTGTTTTACTGTTATAAAATCTGAGATGAAAAGATATCAAAAGAAAAAGCCAATTTTTGGATGTCTTCACATTTTGGTTTTGTCACTTTTATTGAGATATTATTTACATTCGATAAGAGTCACTCTTAAGTGTGCAAGCTGATGAATTTTGACATGCATATACAGTGAGATAAATACCACTACGATCAAGATATAAAGTATTTGAACCAGCCAAATATCTCAGCAGATTAAAGTGCCTCCTTAGGCTGATGCAGGGGCCCGGAGTTCTATTCCAGAGCCTGCCATGCTCGCCCTGCTCCCAGGGTATGCTGACACAGCAATTGAAACTGGGCGTGGTGGTGCATGCCAGTAATCCCAGCACTTGGGAGGCTGTACACAGGAGTATCACTGTGAATCCAATCTAGTAGTAAGACCCTGAACACCCTGTAGACCCTGTGCTAAATACAAAAATAAAGAATTTACATTTACCCAAATTATTTATTCTGCCACTTTTGCAAGCAATCTTCTCATTCCCTACCCTTGGTTGCAAATGATCTGTTTTGTGTCCTTTGTAGTTTAATCTTTTTTTTATGTCACATAAACTGAATCATACAGTCTGTAGACTTTTTGTATTTGGCCTCTTTCACTTAGCAGTATAAATTATTAAGATTCTTCTGTATTTCTGCATGTATAAATAGTTTATCACTTTTTATTACTGAGTAGTCATCCATATTACAGGTGTGCCATGACTATTTTTCATTAACCCATTTAGAGACATTTGGCTTATTAGAAACAACCATTTAGGGCTGTTTAGCATGAAACTGATAAAAAATATATATTCAGGTCTTTGGAGAATACTATGTTTTTAATTCTTTTTGGTAAATAACTACAAAAGGGATTTTTTGTGATATAGTAAGTTCAGGTATATGTTCAACTTTAGCATTAACTGTCAAGGTGTTTTACAACATGATTCTATCATGTGATGTATGAAAATCCCATTTAGTGTAAATTTGTTATTACATGATGGTTTCAGTTTGTTGCTTTTATTTTGTCATTCTATTATTTATGATATGGTATCTCCTTGAGATTTTAAATTTTACTTCTGTAATAAGTGATATTAATCATCTTTTATGTACTTATTTACCATCAGTATCTTTGTGAAGGGTCTGACTGTTTTGCCCATTTTACTGTTTTTTCTTATTATTGATTTGTAAGAGATCATTATGTATCTAGATATAAGTTTCTTTGTTTTTAAGCAAATCTGATTTCTCCCCATAGAACAAAACTAGGGTCAATGACAGGGAGTTGCACTAGGTACATCCCTATTAGATAAATCTGCCCCAGGCTGTCCCAGGAGATTGTATGTTCCCAATTACTTAAGTGTTCAGGCATGTCACGTTATATATTTTTAATAATGTAAAGCAGATTAATGTATCTTCTAGACCTATGCAGAGTAGGATCTGATGTTCCTTACGACTATGAAATTTTATGTTATTAAAACAAATCAAGTCAACATCATATTAGGATTTACTGGTTGCATCAACAAAAGATAATATCTTCTGAAAAGAACAACCTCCAATTGGTAGAACCCCTGCCACCTCCCCCGTCAGTGTATATTGATTCACAAATCTCTAGCCTTCGTGTATATTTTAGAGACTGCCTGTTCCAACTTGGTGTCCATTGTGAATATGCCTGACAACAGAGACAATGGGAAGTATTTAACCAAATTATACATGCAGGATAATGATATCTCAACTTTCCAAATATTAGTCCCCAGAGGATGTTGCCTTGTAGATTTATGTATCCTCAAGATGAACGAGTTGCCAGAATGTTAGAATAGACATCAAGAGTAGTATTAGAAACAAAGCATTCTTTATCCTTAACAAAGTCATGATGTTTCTGTCCCTGAATTCTGTGTAGATTTTGATCACCATATCTCAACAAATCAATTACTATTATTTAAAACAAAATAGGAAGAGGAAAAACAATCTTTATTAAATTGTTAAAATATATCAAATACTTCCACACATTTAAGTCAGTTCTCACAATGATCTTAGTAGGCAGCTGTTTTAGTTTATATATTGCTTATAATTATTTTTCTTTGTCCATTTATGTATTTGGTAGCAGGTCTCACTGTGTAGCTCACACTCACTATGTAGCTGTAGTCAGCCTCCCCAGCACTGGAATTACAGCACTGGGATTACAGGCATGAGCCTGTAATTCGTTAATACTTATTTCAAAGTATTGTGGAAGTAAAGTAACTGCCCATCAGGTTGATGAATGGGAGCTTTCTCCTTGGCATGGTAGTCTGGATAACCAAAAGTCTAAAAGGCCTATTTCTTTCTCATAGTACTTACACTTACCAATGATCACAGACTAGATTCTTCACTTCATTTTATATTGCTGATTCTAAGCCCCTGGCTTGACATTACACATTCTAATAGCCTCTCAGGGTAATTTGGGTGCAAACTCAAATTTCAGGATCACTGATGTAAGGAAAAGAGCTCTGGAATTGGAGTGAAGAATTCTGGATTCTAGTTGCTTTGTTTCCATGTCATCTTTGTGTAACCCTGATCAATTCACTTGCCCTATCTGGGCCTCTGTTACCTCTCCATAAATGAGGACATTGAAGTTAATTATCTCTGGGATCTCCCCAAACTCTAAGATTCTCATACAGCACCTGTTTCACCAACCTACCAAATATATCTGACTTAGTTTTTTATCCTTCAGGTTCTTGTTTACTGTTGTATAAGTATACATAACATTTTCGTGACTTTTTGAACTACAGAAACAAGACCCTTTTCTTCCAATACCATAATTAAACCAGTTATTAATATGTTATACAAAGGCCGGCCAGATAACTCAGCAGATTAAAGCACCTGCTTAGGCAGAGTGCAGGGACCAGGGTTTGATCCCTGGCGTGCCATATACTGGCCTTGCCCTCGGGGTGCACTGAGACAGTAAACAAGACTGAGCATGGTGACTGCACCTGTAATCTCAGTGCTTGCGGGGCTGAAAATAGGAGGATCCCTATGAGTCTGATCTGTATAGTGAGACCCTGTAGACCCTGTACTAAATACATAAAAAGTAAAAATAAATGTGTCATATAACATAGACCAAGTTAAAGTCCCATAATGCTCTTATAAGTCATTGAAATTAAAAAAAAATTGTCAATATCCTTAAAATACTGCCAAGTATAATAGTTTAGTTCTCAAGTATTTGGGGGTTCAAAATTCTCTAACCTCTTTGACCTTGGAGTGCTGTTCTCTAGGATTTAGAGGCAGGTGCTTAGTGAAGATGGACACTTGATTGATGGAGACTTCCTTTTAGTCCATGACTGAAAGGAAGCCATGCCCTTGCTTGTGCTAACTGCTGTCCTAAGACCTTTTCTTTTTTCTGTTCTGGAAATGTAACCCAAGGCCTTGCTAAGCAAACATTCTACCACTAAGACAATGTTATTAACCATGCTATATGTACTGGCTACACAATGGTAGAAGTCCCTTTCTGCTGTTGAGTAGTGAGATAATTAGTAAACATTTACTCAAATTCTGTATGCTCACTACAGAGAAATCTAACCTAAATGGATACTTTAGGAAGTACTCCTCAAAGGAGGTAACTAATAAATTTACACTTAACAAAGAACTTAGCCAAATGAAAAAAGGAAACAACAGTCAACTAATTATATTACATGCTTAGCTTTATGAAGTGTTTTAATTTTAATCTTTCTTCTGTAAAGGTTTAAAGAAATTGATCAAAGACAACCATGTAACTGTTGAAAATAAGGATACTCTATCAATGCATGTCAGGTTTAACAAAATCAGTTCAGTAATAATTGAAAATAAGCTTAATGTTTTAAATTAGTGCAATATTTGTTTTACACAATGACTACTTCATTAAAAATGCTCAATGAAACCTTTAAAAAGGAAAGAAATGAAACTCTACCCAAGTTATGTAAGGTAAAATAATCTCTAAAAGTAAAAGAAGTATGTTGCAAAATTCTGTGTACAGAATACTGCAATTTCTATGAATAATTACTTCCTAGGTGGTCCTATGAATATAGCATTTGAAAGGACATACAATAATATGGCCTTGAGACACTGTATTTTTTTGTATTTTAGTAAGGGTCTACAGGGTCTCACTACATAGATTGGACTTGTAGTGGTCCACCTGTGTTTAACCTCTCAAAAGCTGGGATTACAGGCACATGCCGCTGTGCTCAGTCTAAATCGCTGTTTCAGTGCACCCCTGAGGTGGGGTCAGCATGGCAGGTCAGGGACTGAACCTCCTCTGACTCCTGTGTCTGCCTTAGCAGGCACTTTAATCTGCTGAGTTATTTTACTGGCCTTTACTATATTCTTCTAATGGGTAAGGGGCAAGAATAAATGCGAGACTTGACTACATAATTCTTTATAGCTTTTAAATTTTGAATTTGTAAATGTATTTAAAGAGTTATGAATTATTTTAGGTCTTTACTTTTTATATGTTTATTAACTGTGCACATAGATTAAATATGGATGTTTTTTGGCAGAACCAGGGATTGAACTCAGGCTGTTATGCTTGCCAGGGAAGCACTTATTATACTGAGCCATCTCCCCGGCCCTAGATTTTTTTGTAATATTTTAAATATTTTTTATTGTAGTTCTTTTGAAAATGAGTTATATCTCAGGATGAGGAGATATGAAGACTATGTAGGGCAGACATTTACCTTTTATTTTATATTGCTTAATTTTAAAATTAATAATTTTGAAAATCAAGTACACATAAAAGGTCTACTATTGTGAATCTAGAAGAACTGAGCAAATAGAGGAAGGCACTTTTTTATAAGTCAGCCATAAATGTAGGAAAGACTTAGCCTTGTTAATATGACCTTGGATCACACATTTCCTTAAGTCTTTCAGATGAATTAAAAAATAAGACCACACCTTTCAAAGACTCATAATGAAACAGTAATCTTGCCTTAACTTTTATAGCCATGTCTATGGAGAATAATAAAGTTCCCATATCAAGGAACTAATTTTGGAAAGAAAGATACTCAAAGGCCATTTATATAACTTATGAAGATACATTTTTTTATTTGAAAACTATAAATTATTGACTAATATACTCATGCCCAGGGCAAAATACAAAACTCCAAGCATTGTATGATCAACTAGAGCAAAATATACAAGTACTAAAAAATAGAAGGAAAAGTTCTGCAACGGATTTCATTTTAACCAGTGTGCCTGGGATATTTTTGTTCACTGTAGCTGTTCTTGGACAAGCCCCATGCCAGCTTAGCAGTGGAAGAACTACATTTAGCCCAGTCTGTTAACTAAATGACACAATTTGTATGGCCCTTTTCAGTTAAAACTGTGGGTCCAATACAGTTTAAACTCTGGATACTAAGGCTTCTTTCTCTTGGGAAATGTAACGTGCTTCACTGGGTGATTAAGAGATCAGTATAGCAGAGTATGGCTAGACAAAGGGAAAGGGGTATGAAGAGACATCTAACCTTCAAAACTGCATAGTCTTTGGGACTTTTGACAAGGTCATATTTATTTTGTTTTTTTGTTTGTTTTTTATTGATTTCATTGATGAGAAACAGATAGCAGTGAGAGAGTTGACAGTTTCAAAACTGATTAGTAGGACAGTTTCAATAATTAATACATTGCATATTGTTATCATTGTACTGGTTATTCATAGTACAAGATGCAGACATGATATCCTGTCCAAACAGTATTAGTATACATCTCTCTTCTCATTGAATTAATAGCTATATATCTATCCTAACTATTTTGTATATACAGATACAAAATGGTCGTTCATTTGTATCCCCTTTTTTTTTGTTTAGTTTTGTCAGAGATGGGTATTCCATTGCCATTTAAATATAGTAGGTACATGAATTCAGCAAAGTAATCAATATAGTCCAGTAGTCCATAATAGTAGTGTGTTATCCATAGGACTGGCAAAGCCAGAAAGTGTAGACTTGTGCCCTTTACAGTTCAGAATATTAATATGGCTTTACTTTTCATACCCTATTATTTTACTTTTCTGCTGGATGGTTAAAACCAAGACAAAGCAAGACCTATATAACAAGAAATGCAATTTTTGGATCTTCCAAGGTCAGCCAAATCCCCTCAGAATTTAACCTGAAACCCTGTACCTCAGTTTGTAGATCCTTTGTCAGTGTGAGCCATGTGAATGAGCCACGGCCATTGCTTGACCAATTTGCTCTGTGTGAAAACCTGAATATTTTCTCTCTAGGTCCCTCTCCTTAGGTACACTCTACATCATTGATCATGTTGCTCTGTGGCCCCATAATCTCCTTGATCAGAAAATTTGGGACATAACTGAGTTATATGATGTTACAGTATAGGTTCTCCTATGTCCTGAGTCTTCACTGGCCTTGAAAGGCTAGGACCACAATCTTGCCTGTCCTTGTAGCCCTTCTTTTTCTCTAATTTTCAGTCTGCAAACTTAGTCGTTTACCCTCCAGAAGAGAAGCTTAATGTTATTATTACCCTCTAACATAGGCAGTTGAGCTTAGCCTCACTATCTATCTGAATATCAAACATCTTAGACATAGCATAGAACAAGTATTTTCCTTTATTTTATTTTATTTTATTTTATTTTATTTTATTTTATTTTATTTTATTTTATTGAGAGACAAATGTCAATGAGACAGTTTCAAAGCCG
The DNA here is from genome assembly GCA_004027165.1 of Ctenomys sociabilis. Classification (NCBI taxonomy): domain Eukaryota; kingdom Metazoa; phylum Chordata; class Mammalia; order Rodentia; family Ctenomyidae; genus Ctenomys; species Ctenomys sociabilis. The sequence goes on from PVKA01029865.1 coordinate 19,067, forward strand.
ATTAATAGGACATATTTAATAATGAATACATTTTTCATTGTTGTCTTCTTAGTGATTTTCCATAATACAAGAAGCAGACAGGATATCTTGTCCAAACAGTATTAGTACAAATCTCCCTTCTCATAGAATCAAGTGAAAGTAGCTGTATATCTATCCTAACTATTCTGTATATACACACATAAAAAATGGTTCTTCCTTTATATCCCCTTTTTTGTTTAGTCCTGTCAGAGATGAGTATTCTACTGGCATTTAAATAATATAGGTGCTTGAATTCAGCAAAACACTCCAACACAGTCCAGCAGTCCACAAGGATCATGATATTTAGTCAGAAGACAAGGATAGTAGCTACATTATTGATTAACTGCATTATTTTGGTTAATCATCTACCCCAATAGTTAATCAACCATTACATCCCTAAGGTTTTTTTTTTTTTTTTGTGGAACATTGTATTGAACTCAGGCCCTTGTGCTTGCCAGGCAAGTGCTTATTCTACTGAACTATCTCCCCAGCTGTCATTAAATTTTTTAACAAAATAATATACAGTATACAAAATCATGTTATGAAGTAAAGTGTTGTGCAAATTAGATATCTATCATGACAATGACGTTTAGTTAAAGTAGCTTATCATATATTGTTACTAAGAACATTTTACCATGTGTTCACAAAATCACAGGGAAATATGTATAGCAAACAGCTTCTAGGAGGTTTGTGGCTCAAATTTTGGTATTTTCACTTATTTCAGTGCATGGAAAAATAGTAGGGACTAGTAAAATATAATGGAGAATTATGTGGTCATAGGTAAATAAAATAGAAATTTATCATTGAGCTTTGTCTTTTTGAACTCCTAAAAATGCATAAAATTTAATGTAAACTTTTTTTTTAAATTTTCAGTTATCTACCTCATACTCTACCATGCTATCTTTGTGTTTTTTGCCTGGACCTACTGGAAGTCTATCTTTACACTCCCACAGCAGCCAAACCAGAAGGTAAGAATATGAGTTACTTCATAAAGCATAAGAATGGAAGAAAGCAGAGATGTTAATAAAGGAAGTAGACAAAAATAAGAACAAATAAACATACATTAAAAAGCAACATCAAGATTTTGTTTGTTTCTTTCCTTCCTTTTTTTGAGGTGTTCTCCCAGCTAGCTTCCAGGTCTTAAGCAAAAATGTCCCTTCTTTATGCCAGAGGAAATAGGTCTACAGGTACATGCAACCCTGTTCAATTCAGGGTAATTTTCAAGAAGGAATCATAATGATAAAAGTGACTTAAGGGTCAAGCAAGATATTATGAGAGTTCATGAAATCACTAGCACTGTATACTGTTCAGACAAGGAACTGGGTGTAGTGGTAAATGCCTATAATCCCAGCATGTTGGAGGCTGAGGCAGAAAAATTACCATGAATTCAAGGCCAGCCTTGGCTACTTAGAAGCTTAAGCTCAACCTGCACTACATATTGAGACACTGTCTCAATAAACAAACCAACAAACAAAGATAAGGAAATGATTGGTCATTAAATCAGTAAAAGCTCAATTGGATTCTGAGACTCCACCTAGCTTACTGTTATGAAACTATATTTAGTAACCAGCAAGTCTCTGTCAGGCAGTTTTGAGGGAAAAAAATAAAATAGTTAAATCAATAATTTCCAAGTTATATTCTCTTGAAACTATGAGTTTCTTGTAATATTGGGAAAGACTCATGAAAGAATTTGCCATCATATGAAGCATTTATTCTACGTGACTAATCTAAACTGTTAGTCTCCAAAGCACATAAAACAATGGATGAGCAAGCTGGTGAGATAGCTCAGTGGAATAAGCACTTCCCTGGCAAGCGCAAAGGCCTGAGTTCAATCCCCAGTTCTGCAAAAACAAAACAAAACAAAAAAAAAAATTGGGCTAGGGAGATGGCTCAGTGGAATAAGTGCTTCACTAGCAAGCTCAAGGACCTGAGTTCAATCCTCAGTTCCACCAAGAAAAAAAAAAAAAAACAATGGATGTTACTTTACCAACTTCCAAACACTAAGTAAAACTCTGTCACACATTATCTCATTCACAGAGCCAGTATAATTTTAAAAAATGAAATTATACAAAACCTCCACCCAACATGATCAATCAGGCCCACACCAAACTGCACAGAACATCCAGACACACAACTCAAGCAAGAAAGCAACCATCCAATTAGATGTTCATCAACTGGCATGTTCATCATGAGCACAATGTCCCAGGACAGAAGGGATAACCCAAATCTGCAGTTGTTGATATTATGTTCACTGGGCCACTTAAAATTCACTGCCACATAACCTATATCCAGCAAAGACCAGAGGACTACATGTGTTTCACATCTACCAAGGATACAATGGTATGGACATTAACCACACTATGGAAGAATACAGAGAAGCTTCTGCTGCAGGTAGGGGATCTCATGTTAGGTTAAGAAAACCATGGTTGCTTGGATCCCAAGGTTGCAGATCTTAGAAACAAAACATTCATTTTTTTTAAAACAAAGAAATTTTCTTTGTTTTTTATCTTTTTCTTTTTTATTATGCCTATTTTTCCTTTATTGGGGTATTTGAGGATGTATTCTTTTATTCTTCCTGTTTTATTTTTTCTCTTTCTGTTTCTTTTCTCTTTTATCCTTTCAATTTTTTTTCTTTTTCTTATATTTCTTCTCATTTGTTCTCTGTTTATCACTTCTTCTTCTTCATTCTTTCTTTTGACTGTTTCTTTTGACCACTACTAATATCCTTTTCCATTTCAATAGAGCTTTCATCTCATATTTTTCTCCTCATCATATCCCATTAATTAATTTTTAATTTTTTAATTCTCTGCTACTCCACTACTTTTACTAGTGTAATTACTGAACTTTATGAATTTCTAAATAGCTAGTTAAATTTATGTGATGGCTATTGAATACTGATTTATGGTTAAGAGAGGTAAAGTTGTATATTTATAGTAGATATTTACTATAGCCCATAGTACGTTAATATTTGGGTTGTCTTGGTGTTCGTGCTGCAATTATATGTCTATTTTATGTAAGTAAGGGTAGTATATTATTGGTCTTTGGTCTTTCTCTGTATTCAGTTTGTATTTAATGCTATAATTCATGCCGATTTTGTTGCTGTAGCCAAGATGGCATAGCCATTGTATTAATTAGTTCTTTTGGGATTTCAGTATTTGAATTTCTTGGAAGTTATTAACACTATTGTGTTTCATTCCTGGGAACCTGGATATGCTACAACCTCTGGTCCAATGTAAAGAGAAATGATTGGGTCTTAGATAAGAGGTAAAAGCAAGTAGTTATCAAAACCAAGAGGACACCCCTAAAAACAGTAATTAAAGAGGTCTCCATACTACAAACAAAGCTCTTCACTACAATCAATTTGAAATCCTCAATAGAGTGAAACAAACTAATAAAATCTAGAAACATGAAAAGATAAGCCATCAAACTTCTTCCAAATGCTCCTAACTCACCAAAAGATTATTCATGGGGCATTGAAGGGTAAAGAACCAAATGCCACTCACAAATTATTTTAAGTTATATCAGGGAAGATATCGAGAACAACAAAATAGATCAGTAAGGAATTAGGCAAGCTCAAAGACAATATATGTAAACAGATACTGGGCCACATAAAGAAAATAATCATCAGGGCTGGGAAGATAGCTCAGTAGGATGCACATTTACCTGGAAGGTGCAAGGGCCTGCGTTCAATCCCTGGTTCTGAAAAAAAAAAAAAACCCAACAATCATTGAGTCTACAGAAGACTCTCAGAGAGAGCTAGCAGGGCTAAACAAAATGATGCAATGCATGAATGGCCATCATAGAAAAGAATTAGAATCTATCAAAAAGTTCCAAACAGAAACCCAAGAGATTAAAATTTCTGTCAAGTGAATGGGCTGCAGAAGTGAACAATGTGAGAACAGAATTCCAGAATAAAAAGGATAGGTATGTTGTCACTGACAAATTAATGAGAGATAATCTAAAAACAACAAAACAACAAGAAAGATTGTGATAGTGACTCCTAGATAGTGTAAAGAATAATCTAAGTTCAATTGGAATTGTGAGAAATGGCAAGATAGCAAAAATGACATTAAAAATCTTGTGGGAAAGAAACTGAAAAGGGAAACTCTAGACCAAATTTTTTAATGAATCTAGATGCAAAAATCCTCAACAAGACAAATAGAATGCAACAAATCATCCAAGAAGTCATATATCATGACCAAGTAATCCTTACCTCAGGAATGCAAGTAGGATTCTGTATGTGCAAATAATAATGTAGTACATCACACAAATTGAAGCAAAACCAAAAAACATATGAGCATCTGAATGGATGCAGAAGAGGCCTATGATAAAATACAACATCTGTTCATGATTTAAAAAACGCTGAAGAAAATAGATATAAAATTGATACCTCAATCTTGTAGCCATATATGACAAACGTATTGCCAACATCATTAAGTTAGGAACAACTGAATACTTTCCCTCTAAAATTAGGACTATAACAAGAATGTATACTACTACCATTACTGTTCAACAGCTACTTTAAACATTAGCATGAGCAGTTGGTCAAAACAAGAAATAAAAAGGATTCATATAGGAAAAGAAATAGTCAAATGTTATTTACAAATGATGTAATCTTTTACATAGAAGACTAAAATATTCACCAAAAGATGCTGAGAATTGAAAACTAAATTCAGTAATGTAGCAGGATAAAAAATGTACAGACAAAGTGAATAGCACTATAAAACCACTGAGAATGAAACTGTGGAAAAAAAAACACCATTTACAGTAGCACCATGAAAAACTAATTAAGGAAGTGAATGACATTCATAACAAAAAACACAGTCCTCTTTAAAAGGAAATTAAGATATCAGAAAATGAAAGGACAAAGCCTGTTCATTGATAGGCAAAATATAGTCAGGATAACAGTTCCAAAATTGATGTGTATATGTATGCAATTCCAATTAATATAGCAACAGCATTCCTAACAGAATTTGGAAAATAATCCTAAACTTCATGTGGAACCAGAAAAGACCCCAAATAGCACAAAGAGTCTGGGGTAATACAAGCAAAGTGATAAGTACCATAATGCCTATTTCAATGTATATTACAAAGCTACAGTAATAAAAATAACTGACACAAAATTAGACATGACAATCAGTGGAACAGAATCAAGAACATAGAAACGTCCTCAGACACATTCAACTATTTCATCTTGACACAGGGGCCAAAAATGTGCAAGTAGAAAGATAATCTCTTTAATAAATGGTGTTGGGAAAACTGGCTATCTGCATGCAGAAGACTGAATCTAGGCCGTATCTTTTTTCATGTCTTAAACAGAAATCTAAATAGAACAAGGAACAAATGTTAAAATAAAAACAATCTGCTGGTAAATAAAATAGGCAAAGCACTCAAAGTCATAGAGAAGGACTTTCTGAACACTGTACAGGGAATTAGTACTGAAAATCATCAAATGGGATCTTATGAAATTAGAAAGCTACTGCACGAGAAATGATAGAGCAAATAGCCAATGTGTACAATGGAAAAAATTTGCCACCTATTTAGTACTGAAAAGACTAATATCTAGAATATACAATTATCTCAAAAACTTAGATTCCCTCATAAAAGATTCAATAAAATTTGTCAAGTGTAATGATTAGACACTTCAGAGAACAAACGATCAAGAAAGATACAAAAGGGCCAGTGGAATGCAACTGCTCAGGCAAGCACAGGGACCGGAGTTTAATCCCTAGCACCAAAGGCCACACTGGCCCCTCCCCTGAGCATGCTGAGCACTCCACAAAGTCCTGGTGTGGTGGCTCACACCTATAATTCCAACGCTGGGGAGACTGAAAATAGGAGGCTCATTATGAGTCAGAGATGCATAATGAGACCCTACACCAAACATATAAAAATACAAAGACATGAAAAATGCACAACATTGCTGAACATTAGGGAAATGTAAATAAGAACAGCAGCAATTGCTGTTAAAGATACCCATCTCTGACAAAACTAAACAAAAAGAGGGGATAAAAAGGAAGGTTAAAAATGAATAGTTGAAAGTGTCTGAGGATGTTTCTATGTTCTTGATTCTGTTCCACTGATTGTCATTTTGAACATGTATATACAAAATAGTTAGGATAGATATACAGCCACTTTCTCTTAATTCAATGAGAAGAAAGATTTGTAGTAATAGTGTTTGGAGAGGAAATCATGTCTGGATCTTGTACTATGAATAACCACTATGAAGACTATGCAATGTATTAATTATTGAAACTGCCCTATTAATTGGTTTTAAAACTGTCTGATTGCTATTTGTTTCTCAATAAAATTAATAAAAAAAGAAAAGAACAGCACCAAGATTCTATCTTATCCCAGAAAGAACAGCCATTATCAAGAAAACAAATAATAAAAATGCTTATGAAGCTGCAGGGCAAAAGGAAGCTTTCTATGTTATTGATAGGAATGCAAACAAGCTTACAGACTTTTCAAAAAACTAAAACTAGATTTTCCATTTGACCCAAGCTATTCCCCTTCTAGGTATTTTCCCAGAAAAGCTAAATGCATTGTATTACAGTGATACACACATAGTCATATTTATTGCAGTATAATTCATAGTAACTACATATTAGAAGTAGCCTTTATTTTTGTCAATAGATGAATCGATGAACAAAATTTGGCATTTTGTACATAGTAGAATGCTACCTTGACATTAAAGAAAGATAAATGTGAATAATTTATAGGAAAATAGATGTACCTTAAGACCATAATGTTAAGGGAAATAAATCAGACACAATCTTAAATAGTGCATGATTTCTCTCATATGAGAAATCGAAAATATAAATAAAATGCAAGATAAAAGATAGAGAATAGAAAATAGGGAATTGAATCATTTTTTGTTCCATTTATTTTTATTTTATTGAAACACAAATGTCAATCAGACAGTTTCAAAACACCATAACCATACAGAGTCGATGAAATAATACATTGCAAACTGTTTTCATAAGGTTTTGGTATTGTACAAGGTGCATACATGATATTATATTTACAGGTTTTTATGTAGCTGAATTATATGAAAGATTCAATAATTATTTACCTAGTGGATGACCATAGCACTAAAAGCCGACATAATATCCTGTCCCACCACCAATAGTGCAGATCTTGCCTCTCATAGAATTATGTAGAAGCACAGCGTTATCTATCCCAACTGTACTGTCTATACACACACATCATGATTTTTTCTTTCTACAACCCTTCCTTTGTTTACACCTGTCAAAAGTGGGCACTCCGTTGACATTCAACTACCTTAGGTTCTTGAACTCGACACCACAATCCAACACAGTCCAGCATTCTGCAACCATAGGGAGTTATTCAAAGAAATTGTCGACCATATCCATTTACAGCTCAGCTTAATACTTTGGGCTCACGATGTATACTTCATTTTTATACTTTTATACTTTTCTGCTGGATGGTTAAGACCTAGGTAGATCAAAACTTGTATATCAACACATGAACTTTATATTTCCTATGTGGTCATTGAAGTCTTCTCAGGGTTTATCTTGTAGTCCTGTACATTATTCTGTAGTTCCTTTGTCTGTGTCATCCATGTGGAGGAGTCACGGCCAATGCTTGACCAGAATGCTCTCTGTGAGAGCCTGAGAAAAAGATTTCTCTTGATGTGACTCACCCCAGGCACACTATAGAACTTTAAACTCTTTCCTCTGTGGCTCCACAATCTCCTTGCTCAGAAAATTTGGAGCTCACCTGAGTCCCATGATATTGCAGTACAGGTTCTCCAATGCCCTGAGTCTTCGCTGACCTTGAAAGGCTAGGGCCAAAATGTTGGCGGGCCTTGTGGCTCTTCTATTTCTCCAACTCTGACTTGTGATCTTAGGTTGTTAACCATCCAGAAGCAAAGCTGATTAGTATCGTGCAGCCTATGCCATTTACTTTGCCTTATCTGACTCAATTGATTTTACTTGTTATACATTTCCTTTTGTATTTCTGCTTTTCGCTTCTTATACTAAGGAGACTATACGATATTTACATATGTGTGTCTGGTTTATTTCACTAATGAGTATATGTTCAAGTGGCATCCACTTCAGTATAAATGCTTCAAACTTATCATTCTTAATAGCTGAGTAATACTCCATTATATAGAAATACCACATCTTTTTCAACCATTCATCATGTGATGGACATCTTCGCTGTTTCCAAGATTTTGCTATCACATATTGTGCTGCTATAAACATAGGTATACATATATCTCTATGATACAATGTATCCAAATCCTTTGGGAAAATTCCCAGTAGGGGGATAGCTGGCTTGAATGGGATTTCTAGTCCTATTCTTTTGAGGAGTCTCCATACTGACCTCCACAATGGTTATACTAGTCTACATTCCCACCAGCAGTGGAGAAGTGTTACCTTTTCCCCACAACCTCTCCAACATTTGTTGTTGGTTGATTTCCTTATGATAGCCATTCTTTCTGGAGTGAGATGATATCTCAGTGTTGTTTTCATTTGCATTTCACGAATGGCTAGTGATGTGGAGCATTTTTTCATATATTTGTTCACTTCTTTAATTTCGTCCTCTGAGAAGTGTGTATTCATTTCAGATGCCCATTTCTGAACTGGGTCTTTAAATTTGAGGGCCCTGTTATATCTTAGTTCTTTATAAATTCTAGACAGTAGACCTCTGTCTGATTGCTTATTAGTTAGGATTTTTTCAAAGTTTGTGGGTTGTCTTTTCACTCTGTTGACAATTTCTTTTGACATGCAGAAGCTCTTTAGGAAAAGTTGATCCCATTTGT
>PVKA01029866.1:0-27967 GCA_004027165.1 Ctenomys sociabilis
TACCCCAAAATGTATCCCAGCCATCCTCAGTGACAGTGAGGTCCTGAGCTCCTCCAGCAAGGAGGAAAGCCGAGTTCCCATCAGGAAAGCCAATGGGAAAAGTTTCTCCTGGAGACTGAGCAGCATGCCAGCTTCCTCTCTCAAGCCAGAAAGCAATGCTCACAGTAAGGACCGGAGCTCCCCCAAAGTGAACCGTGGCAATTCCCAGTGACACCAAGGTCTTGAGTTCCTTTGACAATGAAAACAGCCAAGTTCATCAGGCCAGCCAGAAGGACAGGCCCCTCCAAGAAAATCAATGGCTCCCTACCGCCTATCAACGGCTTCCAAACAGCTGCCTCTAAAAAGCTTCTCTTCTCCAGTTCTGTCTCTTATGCTGCTAGCAACATCCTCAGCTGGGCCTCCCACACCCAGCATAACACTGATTCAGTTCAGCTGGTGTTACAAGTGGACCACCAGCTGTCAATCCACCATAGCAATAAAGATACCAGTTATCAAGCCATGAAAAACCACGGAGGGCGGGCCAGGCATAGCTCAGCAGTCCAAGTGCTTGCCTGGTAAGCGCAGGGACCAGGGTTCAATCCCTAATACCGCATGCCTAGCCGACATCCCAGTACTGAAACAGGATTGCCAAGAGTCTGAGCTGCACAGCAAGACCCTGTACCAAATACATAAATTAAAAAAAAAAAAAAAAAATGGAGGAACTCTAAATATATGCTAAAAAGCCAGTTTGAAAAGATTACATACTGCATGATTCCAATTATGCAACATTTTAGAAAACAGCAAAATCATAAAGACAGTAGAAAGATCAGTCAGTGGAGAGAGGGGGACGAATAGGCAGGACACGGGATTTTTTTTTTAGGGAAGTCTGTACTGTTATGATAGGTACACATCATTGGTGGATTTTGTAAAACCCTGGGAAAGTACAGCAGAATGGAACTTAAATTGTGGGCTTGAAAAATTGGTAATGCATCAGTATTGGTCCACCAGCCATAACAAATACATAACACAGATGTGAGGCATTAATACAGGAAACTCGGTGTTTGTGGGAGAAGGGGAAGTGGAATATGGGAACCCTCTGGGCTTTCTGCTCAGTTTGTCTGTAAGCTTCAAGGTGCTCCCAAACAAAACTCCAAAATTTATTCACAAAAAGAAATAATAAATTCATCAGTTAACTGCCCTATGGTAATAATAGCAAAGCTGCATTTTTTTAAAGTCCTTATTTTTAGATGCTTTCTTCTAAAGTATTAGGAAATGAAAAATCATGGCAACTTACTGCCAAATACTTCAGAAAAAAAAAAAAAAGGAATATACTGTACATAGTCCTGCTATAATACTTGCTCGATGTTCCAAAGCAATTAATATACTAGGGAACAATTTCATCACAGGGAATTTCACATCCACTTACACATGAGGTTGACAAGAGAAACTTGGGTGAATGTGGAAATCCATGCCCAGCTGAAGCAAGCCGTGAAGGAATGCATAAACTTCTTTCTTCAACATCTACGTGTTGTCCCCAGTGAATATGTTTTCTCCACTGTTTCACTGTACGTAACTCACAAACTCCACCCTATTGACACTCACTTTCACAGTCAATCTCCAGAGCTTAGAGGTACCACATATTTACCTATCAGTTTGGTTTTTAACCATTTAACATAGCGTCCTGGTATTTTTCCTCGGTCTCTGTCTTTCCCCTGCTGTATCACTGACCAAGTTTTTGAAGCATGGTTCTAGCATCCCGTTCGTTTCATGAGCTCCAAGATTTCTAACACAAGGTTTTTCACATCCGAGATTTCCGCAACACAAGCAAGCCAGTAGGATAAATGTCAACAGATGGAGACTAAAAAACATACAGGTTCTCACTGCACTGTTCTTTCAATTTTCCTGAGGTTTTACAAATTTCAGCAAATCACAGAACCACTTAAATAGCAGGGATGTGAAAAAAAAAATACAAGGAAAGCATAAAGGGCACTGGGAAACCCAATGAGAATTGAAAAAATGGATCATAGCAGTAAAGAACACTTCGGTAGCTTGTGGTTCCCCTTAATGGGAATACTATGCAATGGAAGCCAGTTTACATATAGAACCTATAGAGGTTTATTTTATCTTTATTTTTTGTATTTTAGGGCAGGGTCTACAGGGTGTTCAGAGTCTCATTACTAGATCAGACTCATAGTGATCCACCTGTTTACAGCGTCCCAAGAGCTGGGATTACAGGCGCATGCCACCACCCCCAATCTCAATTGCTGTCTCAGTGTGCCCCATGGGCAGGCCCAGGGATTGAACCCCTGGCCTCTGTGCCTGCTTGCAGGTGCTTTAATCTGCTGAGCTATTTGGCCGGCCCTGTAGAGGCTTAAATGAATGTTGCCTATTCCTGGCTCAGTGTTTGAATCACACATGTGGAGGGTTCCCAAACAGCCTGCTATATTAATAAGAACACAGCCAAGGAGCTGGAGCTAGAAGGATTCAAGAGTGGTCATCTCAAAGAAGAGCCGCCTTCGCTCCTTCCTGACTCCCCTACCAGCACCCAGCCTCTTCCTGGGCCACACCTAGGGCCCTGCCCAGCCTCCCCAGCAAAGAGGACCTAAGGGGAAGTTCCCAGGACCAGAGGCGGCACAGCTGTGCTAATGTGCACTGGGTACATTCAGCTGGTCGTTCGATAAATATTGGTGGAGCACAAGGCCACAGCACCGTGCCAGGTGCTGAGCTCATGCAAAGAGCAAACATGGCCTTGTTTAAGGAACCTGGACAAGGAGGCTTCGGGGCTGGCAGCTGTTACCGGGGCTATCTATGGATGTACAATGGGCTGAGCTCTGCCCTCCATGGCTACAAAGGACGCCGGCATGCGGGGACTCTGGCACTGGTGGTTTTGAAGCTCCTTGGCTGCGAGAAATACAGGCTGCAGCATCTACTGCAAGGCTGCCTGTCTTCCAGCCCTGCTGTTGAAATGTCAAATGACCTTACCTCAAAGTCTGCTGGAATTTATCACCCACTGTTCCCCAAGAAGAACAGACTCTGGCTGGTGCTACTGTTGCCTATTAAAAATGCATCTCAAAATATTTAGAGCACATGATCTTGAACCCAAACAACTCCTATCCTCTTCCTGTCTCTATAGGGTGGCCCCAGTCAAGCACTTCCTCTGGAGGTCTTCCTGTACTAGGTGGTAACGGTCCCAGCTTGACATCTTACAGCTCCTATTACCTAAAGAGCAGAGGACACTCTGCACCAGTCTGCCCCCCAACAGGAAGCTTGCTTTTCTGTCAGCGCCTTCTCATTACCCATCAATTACCAAAAAGCAGAAGGGAATCCTGTCTCCGGGCGCAAGGCAAAGATCCTGGTCTCCACAAAGCACTTTTAGTCTATTATCAACTCTGCAAGGGTCACCAGATTCCAGAGATGAAAGAAAATTCAAAAGAATCAAGAACCCAGCCAGCCCCATCTATGGATGTTCAGTCTTAATGTATTAGAAGAAATAAAGCGATGTAGAAAGGAGACAAGGAAATCTAAATTTTAAAAATCAGACTTTGAAAGCAAACTGCAAGCTCAAAAACTCTAGCCTGGTTTATTTACTTTTTTCCTTCTCCCCAAATAGGAAACTGGGTGACTCCCAGCGGCAAAGGAGTTTACCCATTCCCTTTCATTTGCAAATGGTCTCTACGACCCAGAAAGACACCATCCTTTCGGGATTTCCCAGCGGAATAAACCATTATCTCAATAGGGGTGAGCCACCCTCTCCCACCCACCAAGACTGACAATATAATCAAACTGCACAGGTTTCCACCTCCCGAAACATAAAAGATACCCAGTTCCCAACTGTACTTTTTTTTTTTTTTTTTTTTTTTTTTTTTTTTTTTTTTTTTTTTTTTTTTTTTTTTTTTTTTTTTTTTTTTTTTTTTTTTTTTTTTTTTTTGCTACCAGGACTGGAACTTAGGACCTTGTGTTTACCAGCCAGGCACTGGGTCACTGAGCTATATTATATCCCTAGCCTGAAACACCTGTAAAACTACCCAGGATGAACGGCAAAGCAGAGAGGACTGTCCCTGTAAACAGCCCTGTGACAAGCAGAAATTTGACAAGCAGAAATTAGTCCTGGTGATGTCAAGGCAGCCATATGTCAATCCATGGCTGATTTCCAGTGAAGCAACTTTACATACAAGAACAAGCCTTCCAGTCCACAAATGCCATCTAATTTCCCACTGGGGTACAGGGACGGAAGGCACGTCTTAAAGGGAGGTGTACGTGTACGTGTATGTGCATGCGTGCTCATGCACACACATTGACTTTACCAGACTTCACCGCTCTCTGCCTCTGCTTTCTTCAGGACACAGAGAAGACTGCTGGGAGGGTTGCAGGTCAGGTCCTTGAAGGCAGTGGTTTAGTACAGCTCTGGCACACAGTGGGCACACGATGAGTGCTGGCTCCTATCAACCACCTCTACTTTTCTCCTAGCAGATTTTTCAGGAGGAAACACTGAATTCATAACAGAAGAAGACCACTAAGTGACTTGGCCCTGAAAACCGCAAGTGAGTGAATCACCAACTGCCCAAGAGAGTCTGCCAACGTGAGATTAATCAAATCAACCACAATTGTGTTCAGAGCAGCCACAACTGCTTTCCACTATGTCTGATGGGAACACACAGAAAGCCTGCAACTTCCTAGTTGGATGCCAGGCTGGCTTTCCCTTCCCTTCCCTGCAAGCTGGGCTGTTCCTTGCCTCTCCAAACTTTCCATTCCCATTTCACTTGCCCCGCACCGCCACTCCAACTCTGGAGCCCTTCACAGTCTGCAAAGGGCCAGCTGACTGGCCCCCAGCACCAGATCTAGCCTCATTTATGGGCCTTTCCATCACTGTGGTTAAAAGAAACACTACCCTTGAATGTACTGGGAATCTGCGGAGATTAAAATTAGTATATGATTGATTTTTTTTTTTTTTTTTTTTTTTTTTTTTTTTTTTTGTCTTTTTGAGACAGGGTCTCACTATGCAGTTCAGGCTGGCCTCGAGCTCACTTTGTAGCTCAGGCTGGTCTCGAACTCACAACAATCCTCCTGTCTCAGCCTCCCGAGTGCTGGGATTACAGGCATGCGCCACCACGCCCGGCTTATGATTGATTTTAAATACACCCATTTGATATAAGCATCGGAGCAGTGAGATGCACTCAATGATACAGGTGTTAAGAGGCAATCTGGGCCTGACTAGAGGTTGAGAGAAATTCACTCCCAATCAGGAAGAAGAAAAGAACTAGCTTGGAAACCTCACCAGGTGTTACTGGCCCTTCCAAGCATAGGCATTTCACTCAAGTACCTATAAAATAACCTGTGTGAAACCCAGCAGCCTAAGATGAATCTCCGACAATGAAACTATAAAAGGGCAGACTCCTAGGTAACCAGGCACTTCAGGGCCTCAGCTTCATCAACCTCAGACTCACACAAGTCTTGTTATACCTGAGAGACAGCTCTTGCTACTACTATGGGAAGAAAGGCAGATTTCTAAGCATGACAGTATTTTTTTTCCCTAAAGAAAAAGTTTGGAGCTGGGGAGATGGCTCAGTGGAATAAGCACTTCCCTGGCAAGCGCAAGGGCCTGAGTTCAATTCCTGGTTCCACCAAAAAAAAAAAAATAGAAAAGTTTGTGACAAATCTAGAGAGAAAATATTGAAATTAAAACCAAGCTGCAAACCATGGGCCTGAAAAAGTGATACTGCGGCTGCCAAACTCCTCCACCATGCATGCATGCTGCCTCCTGGCCTGCTCTCAATAGCAGCTTTGTAGTGCAGGTGGCCAGCACCGCCGCCCCAAAGAACCCGCTCCGGGTACGATGTGTCTGCATGAGCACACCCATGCCTCTCACCTCGAACCCAAAGCCCCTACTCGTGTCTCCTGTAGAGTCAACAGATGTCATTTGCAAGCCATAATAATCTTTATGAGAGCCAGGGAGATAGCTCAGTGGAGTAAATGCTTGCCTGGCAAGCGCAGACTCCTGAGATCAATTCCCGGTTCCGCAAAAAAAAAAAGAAAATAATCCTTATGTCTGTACCTTCTCTGATTTTTTACCAAAGATGCCCAACCCCAGTGCTGTATCTAAAAGTATAGCTGGGCATGGTGGTTCATGCCTGTAATCCCAGCACTTAGGAGGCTGAAGCAGGAGAACTGCCACAATTTAAAGCCAGCCTGAACTACAAAATGAGTTCAAGGCCAGTCTGAACTGTGTAACATGACCCTGTCTTAAAAAAAAAAAAACAGTATTCTCAGGCCTAGCCAGATAGCTCAGTGGACTAAAGCGCCTGCTTAGGCAGGTACAGGGACCAGGGTTCAATTCCTGGTTGATACCAGCCCCACCCCCAGGGCACGCTGAGAGGGCAATTGAGACTGGGCATGGTGGCACACACCTGTAATCCCAGTGCTTGAAAGGCTGAAAATAGGAGGATCACTATGAGTCCATCTGTGTAGTGAGCCCCTGGAGACTGTACTAGATATAGTAAGCAACAACAACAAAAAGAATTATTCTCTTATTCCCATTCATCAGCTGAAGATCCCTGAGCCTGGCCCAGCACACGAGCACATGTGTGTGCATGTATGCACACACATATACACGCACATTCACATCTAGGAGGCTCCACTTTCCCCTTGCATTCCCTCTTTCTTGTGCCACAGCAACAGATTCTCTCTTCCTCACTCACTCTACTCCTCATTCCCTCTCACCCTCTGTACGCATGCCCACAGGGTGCACGCTGGATGAAAAGATGAAGGAAAGGAAATCCCCGTGGCCTGCATAGCATTGAACTGTGGCAAGCGAGCGCCTCAGAACATAAACTAGAGAGAGAAGCCGAGTCTGGGCCAATCCTTTCCACCTGTGACTTCTGGGCTGCATTCTGATTTCAGAAAATCAGTATTTGCAGAACTGCTTTTGGCTCTGTGCTAGGTGGGCCAATATTCAAAAAGAGACATCTAGCAGAAATGCCACTGGAGAGAAGACCCTGGACAACATTCTGGGGTCTTCTGGGATGTGCCCACCTCTGCTCCGTGGAAGCCATGTACCTCCTCACCCACCACAGGAGCTCACCGGGTGCTTCCTGAAGCCCTCACCCTAGCGCCGACCTCCGAGGCCTGAGGAACCTCAGCAGAGGCCATTCACTCATCTGGGACATTGTAAGAGCTGTGCCCCAACTTTATAGATGTACTATCTGGATATTTTTATAGGATGCGAAGTGTCTTTTAGGATGAGCCAGATGACATGGGGGAAGTTTGTGGACAGTGAATGACTGCTTTGCCAAGGAACCAACTTAAGTTAACAGGGCTCACGTATGTGCACACCGCTCTGTTCCCTTCCCCTCCCCTTCTCCTGTCAGATACAAACATGAGACCTTAGGAAGCAGAAGCTCGGGAAGTGTAGTGCACTAGAAAGACAGCTAGACCTGGAGTCATGTATTTATCAGCCACTTCACGCCCTGGTACTTGAATGCTTTGAAACTCATTCAGGACTCGAGGCTTTTGGAAGAGAAAATATTGTCCCAGTACGTCATTTGTTGGACACTCAAGGTGCAAGCAAGAACTTACTGGTGTCCACTTCCTTGTGACTATCCTTTCCAGGCTGATCTATCTGCTTGGTGCTTGTCATTTTTGGTGCTCTTCCCATACTTTCTCCCAATTATGGTAAGATTCGTGCCTCCACTATATTTCCAAATGTTTGACCATCCTGTGCACATTTCATTTATAAACTGTGCATAAACAATCATCAAATTAGAGTACTGGCTGGGTGTGGTGGCCCATACCTGTAATCCCAGCACTGGGGAGGCTGAGGCAGGTGGATCTTCACAAGTTCTAGACCAGTCTGGAGTATACAACAAGCTCAAGGCCAGCCTGAGCTGCATAGAGAGACCTTGTCTCAAAACAAAAAAAGCCCAATCACAAGAACAAAAATTACAGAGTGCTTAGAAATAAATCAAACAGTATCATTGTAAAATGCCTATAATAAATGTCACACATAGTATTGTTTACAGCCTCTTCTTTCCATACTAAACTTAATCTGAAAAACATTACCCTTACACACAGTCCATATACACAACCCCACAAAACTATGCTCAGTGGCAATCTGTAGATGCTGGGGCAGGCAGGCCATAAGGAATATAATAATCACAAAGTTTCTCTGTCTAGCAACAAGAATTACTTTGGCTAAAAAAGACCACTTTCCAAGATAATATTATCCAAACATCTCTATCACGTGCGTCAATTAGTACCCAGTATTATCTGGGCCTGGTGGTATACCCCTGTAATCCCAGTGCTCTGGGAGGCTGAGGCAGGAGGATGCCAAGTTTGAGAGCCGGTCATTGTGACGGCCCTGGATCCAACGCCCAGTTATGGGCGAAGCAGTAATACCAGTTTGCATTGCAGGCACAAGGGTCAGCACTATATCACAAAGCTTTGGTTTTGGTTGAGGATGTTCAGATCATATAAGAAGTTCATATGGTGAGTCAGTCAAAAAAAAAAAAAAATTGGAAGCCGCTGGTCTAGGGTGAAGGAATAGCCTGGGTTCAGAAAGGCCTGACCCCCGCCCCCCACACACCCAGTTCAGCAAACTCTGCCCCAAGGAGTGTCACCTCTACTGTACCCCACACGCTCAGAACCCTCGAACAAAGTTCAGCCGCCTGGCCGGGCCGTGGATCACCACCTGATTCCCTTCTCCACGTCCTGGCCCCTTTCTCTCGCACTCCACCCCTACCCAGGGGCAGGCAGGGCCTCCGGGAGACAAGCAAGTGCTCGCTCCAGGCACGGGCGGTCTCGGTTCCAGCCTCTCCAAGGAGCGCGACCGATGAACCTGGGTGTCCCAATCCCGGGCGGCAACGCCGCCCAGCGCTCCTTCCACCTTCCGCGCTGCGCAGCCCCACGGCTCCTGGAGGGTGAGGCCACCCAGCCGTCGGAGAGGCAAATCCGGGCGCTCACTCGGCAGCCCCCACGGAGCGGCCAGGCGGAACGGCATGGGCGCTAACCTCTCACTTCTGCAAACATCCCAGACAGCGCCGGGCCGAGCACGCACAGCTCCTCTCAGCCCATCCCCGGCGCCGCCACCCGAGAAAGTGAACTTGGCCGCCGGGATGGAGGGCGGGCGCCCGGGCCCAGGGGCGCGCAGGGAGGCGTTTCGGGGGGCGCTCGCCGGGGCCTTTCCGGGCCCCTAAGCGGAAAACCTTCGCTAGTCGAGCCAGAAAGGAAAGAAAACAAAAGCCGTCGACGGGGAGCCGCAGCCGGGCTCCTCTACGCCGGGGCAGGCGGCGTGAACCCCAGAGCTGCGGACTAGCGGCAGGGGGGTGGCGGGGCCCGAACAAAGCTCCCGGGCCGCCGCGCGCCGGGACCCCAGGACCCCAGGCACCGGCTGCACTCCGTGGGGTCGCGCCGCCCCCGCGCGTCCCGGAGCCCGAGCGCTGGCAGGGCCGCCGACCACAGACACAGGTGCGCGCGGCGGGTCCCGCCCCCGCGCCCCCCAATCCCGGTCCAGCCCGGGGTGACCGGACGCTCTCCCGCCCGCGGCCCCGCCGCGGCTCTCACCCGAGCGTGGATCGAAGGTGACCACAAACACGGCCACCACCTGGTCCTCCTCCACTTCGCCCAGCTCCAGGCGCCCGGGCTGCAACAGCACCTCGGGGGGAGCCGCTTCCCCGGGTCCCCGCCTCCGGGGCGGCTCCGCGGCCGGCCGAGCGCCCCCGCCGCCTCCCCGACCCCGGCCTCCAGCGTGCAGCTCCGGGCAGTGCGGCTGGGACACAGCGGGGCCCTCGGCCCAGCGCAGCAGCGGCGCCGCGTCGCCCTGCTCCACCATGGCGAAGCGAGGAGGAGCCGCGCGCGCGGGGGCGGGGCGCTGCGGGCCGGGCCCTTCTCCCTCCCCTCCTTCCTCGGCTTTCCCCTCCCCTGCTCTCGCCGAGCCCCGGACGCCGCCAGCACCTGCCCCTCCCGCCGCCCCAGGCGCCTTTCCGGGCGAGTCGGAGGAGGCGGCGTGGGCTGGGCTGGGCTCCGCCACCCAGACCCGGCCCAGGCCCCAGCCCATCTCCGCGCGTGGGTGCGCGGTGCCCGGCGCGCGGTGCGGGACGCGCATCCCTGGGTCCGTCCGCCGGCGCTGGGCTGACACCTTTCCATCCAGGACTCTGTGGTCTACCTGTACCGCTGTAAATATATGTCACCATTATTTTTATTAGTCTCGTGGTCACTAGGACCGTGACACATGTCTTACATAACCCTACATGGGCTGCAAAAGCTGCTTCTATGCAGAAAGGCGAAAGAAGCAGAGGAGCCCGGGCTACTCCCGTGTTTGGAGGACACAGACGTGAATGGGGGCTGTGAAGGGCAACAGGGCGGGGTCTGAGAACTTTTCTGTCCATAGAGCTAACGGACTGGGGTGGAGATTATGGGTTTATTTCCCGATATGTAGATACAGATATAGAGAGACAGAAATCTTGAAGGTCCAAACCTAGGACATGATGGGGCTTTTGTGGGAACATCTTTCTGTGTCAGTCTGGTGGCTAAGTCACTTTCAGGGTAAAGATGAATGAGAAATAGGATTAGTCATTAAATCAATGAAGGATACAGGGCCAGAGGAGGACCCAGGGCCCTTTAGGAAGATTTGGGTCCCCCCTGCTAGGTGTGTGCCCGAAGGAGACCATCCATGGCTTTCCAAGGCTGCAGCTTTCGGTCCAGAATCTTTAACAATTAAGCATTTTAGTCTAAAAGTATAGGAACTGCTTCCATCCTTTGCATATTTAGTTCACCTTGACCCCTGGGCCCAAGGGCAAGTAAGTGCTCTCCTCTTTATTCCTTTCCCTGTGGAGCACTAGGTAGGCAGTCACTGGATGGAAGGGGAGCCCTAGGCGCTCCGCCACGGCCCGGGCCAGGGCACTATCTGGCCTAGTCCAGGGCGGTGCACAAGCTCTTCATGGCACACCAGCGCCTACATCTTCAGAAGACCAGCCAAAACTGTTTCGAGGCATTCACAGTTTTATCTTGAAATATACAGCAGTGATTCATGTAAAATGCTTAACCCTTTCCAAAGCCATCAGCTTTCGGATAAATGTCCTCCCTTTCTTGACATTTGTGGAAGTCTCTCATCCCTTCCAGATGCCCCAACTCTTAGTTTTAACACCATCAGGTAGTAAAATCCTTGTCTCCATCCCAATTTGCTGTGTGTACAGGGCAGTAAAGTTGCAAACCCAAACCCTACAGCCATGTTCAGTCTTATGAATACAGTATATTCTACCTCACCAACCACTGTGCCCATCTTGATATTCCTAGCGGGTTACATAGTAAGTGCTCAATAAACATTTGTTAACAAAGTAAATAAAAGTAGAGAATGATACCTCACTACAGCAGGCTGTCTTGCTGGGCTTCATCTACGGTCTTGCACACAGTAGGAACCTAAAACTGTTGACGCCAGTGTTAGCATCTCCCTTATTGCTCACATTCACAGACTGGAAGAGATTTTCTCCTGACCATCAGATTCATCTGCTGTGTCTACAGCATTTCACAAGATGATAGAGAGAAAATGAATGTAGCTATGGAACCACTCTGCTGAGGAGCAGGGATGAAGGACTAGAAGGAAGGAAGAGTGACAGTGTTCAGGGACACTAGCATGATGTCATACTACAAAGTGAGTTCTGCTAGTGCATGGAATGTCTAAATTTTCAAATTATCTTTTTTTTTCTTTTTGTTTTTGCAAAACCAGGGATTGAACTCAGGCCTTTGTGCTTGCCAAGGAAGCGCTTATTCTACTGAGCCATGTCCCAAGACCCTTATCTTATTTTTCAAAATACTAAAATGATCTGCATTATATAATCTAAGAGAAGAAAAGGTTTTTTTTTTTAAATCTATAATCTTTTTTTTTCTTTTTTTTTTAGTGGAACAGGGGATTGAACTCAGGCCCTTGTGCTTGCCAGAGAAGCGCTTATTCCACTGAGCCATCACCCTGGCCCTGATCTATAATCTTAACACAGATGACTGCTATTAGATTTTACTTAACCTATTAGCACTTAGGAAGCTGAGCCAGGAGCATCATCTTGAGTTTGAGACCAGACTGGGCTACAAAGTGAGTTCAAAGCTGGCCCGAACTGCATGGCCAGTCCCTGTCTCAAAATGACAAAAAAAAAAAGAAAAAGAAAAGGGGGCGGGGTGGCTGACAGATAGGAGATAGCTCGTCCGACTGAGTCCCTGCTTAGGCAAGTGCAAGGACCAAGATTTTTATGATTCCCAGCCCTACATGCAGCACTGGCCCTCCCCTGGGCTTGCTGAGCTGGCTTGAACTCAAGCCTTTGTGCTTGCCAAGGAAGCGCTTATTCTACTGAGCCATGTCCCCAGACCCTTATCTTATTTTTCAAAATACTAAAATGATCTGCATTATATAATCTAAGAGAAGAAAAGGTTTTTTTTTTTTTTTTTAATCTATAATTTTTTTTTTTTTTTTTTTTTTTTTCAGTGGAACCGGGGATTCAAGCCTGTAATCCCAGCCCTGGAGAGGCTGAAAACAGGAGGATCACTATGATTCTGAGCTGCGTAGTGAGATCCTGTACCAAATACATTAAAAAATAAAGTGTCCAAGCCAGGCATGGTGGCGCATGCCTGTAATCCCAGCACTCGGGAGGCTGAGGCAGGAGGATTGTTGTGAGTTCGAGACCAGCCTGAGCTACAAAGTGAGCTTAAGGCCAGCCTGAATTGCATAGTGAGACCCTGCCTCAAAAAAAAGACCAAAAAAAATAAAAAAAAAAAAGTGTCCAGTCTTTAACATTGCTATGGTAACTTGTGATTAGGTCTAGGTCTTGCAGAGGTTTGGCGCTGCCTTTGTCAGCCATCAGGAAGAACCACCCACCTTGCCTACCTTGATTTAAATTCTCTGCTTGACGTTCTTTGGCTAACACTAGTAGTGTAAATTTAAATGCAAGCTAGCTTGAACACAGGCTTGTAGTTCAAGTTGGTGGCTAGATTTGTTTTTTGTCTCTTTCTAGTGACAAAATTGACACAAGCAATTTGTCACTAGAAAAATTTTGTCACTAAAAAATCTGTGCAGGAGATTTGTTTGCCACTGTTTTGCATGGGATAACCTAACGGACTTCATATCTTGGGCAGTTTTTATTATTAGTGGCATACAGATAGAATAGCATGTCTTCAGATCAGATGATTTTCTTTTTTACGCTACAGACTGAAGTCCTGCTCTGTATCAGGTTTGCGTTCTTTTTGCCACCTTTCCAGAAGCTTGTCATAAAAATCATCTTTATGGTTTCCAGTAGATCGATATTGAGTTTACTTAACCATCTGTCACTGTTGGATAGGTAAGTGTTCAGGATTCCACTCCCCTGGAACCGGGGATTGAACTCAGTCCCTTGCACTTGGCAGGCAAGCACTTATTCTACCGAGCCATCTCCCAGCCCCTGTTTGGGATTTTTTGTTGCGAGAACAGTTTTGATCATTTTGCTCTTCCAGAGTCTAATGACCTTAAATCCTGTAGATAGCATTGGGAGGGCTGTGAAGAAGCCAGAGATGTCCCTTCACATCAGGCTTACAGCTTAGCAGGGACAGCAGCCACCAGCCCAGCAATGAAATCTGGATCAGGGGCAGACAGGCAAGGCACTGCAATCCGCCCCTCAGCCTGCTGACTCAATTTTGCTGGAAGCAGCACTACCTATTTAAAGTGTCTTCCCATTTTTTAGGCTCTTGATTATTTTATATTTATGTTTGATGATTTAACCTAAGAGTGTTTTCAAATATTTGGTGGCAATGTGTGGTTTCTCTTTAGTGTACTCTCCATTTAATTTTTTTTTTAATTTTTAAATTTTTTTTTATATATTAGGGAAGGGTCTACAGGGTGTTCAGGGTCTCACTCCTAGATCAGACTCATAGTGATCTGGCCTGTTCATAGCCTCCCAAGAGCTTGGATTACAGGCTATAGGCCCATGTCAGCACACCTAGTACCAATTGCTGTTTCAGCATGCCCCGGGGTGGGGCCAGCATGGCAGGCCTGGGGATCAAACCCCGTACCCCTGCACCTGCTTGCAGGCATTTTACTCTGCTGAGCTATTTGGCTGGCCCCATCCATTTAATTTCTTGAACTACTTCCTGTTTATGTTGATATATAGCATGAAGTGCTTTCTAGTGGGGCAGCCCATCAAGTATGTGATAATCCAGTATCACTGTTTTTCAGATTCTGAATGACTCAGTCTTAATTCACTCCTAATGTGGAGAACTTCACTTTATCCAGTTCATGTTTAGCAGATTCTTTGGTCCTTCCTTGGAGTGAGAGACTCTCAGATGAGTGTCTCATCTGTCATGCCTTTAGTTTTATGGTTTGACAAAGGAACCTGAACCCACTCCCCTGAGAGCAATGACAAGTTCCCACCTGCCGGGACCTCTATTTGAACAGGTAGCTCTTCCTGCTTCCGTCCTTCCTGCCTCCCCTTGAAGGCTTCAGACCCAAGGCGCCCCAGAGTGTTGGCTGGGAGCTCCCTAAGTCCTGGGCAGTGTGTTTGCAAGAGGTCCGCTCCTCCCAAGCGCATGATTTAGGGACTCAGATGCACCCCGAGGTAGGAGGAGGTTGGCTCCTTTCTTACACGTCTCACCCTGGAGATCATTGCTTTCCCAGTGTAGCAATTCCTTTAGAGTAAGCAAAGCATTCAGACTCTTTTAGTCATATTCTAAATATTTTTGGCAAAACAGATATTTTTATCTCTCCAAATTAACTCCAAAATGATTTGTTGAAATCCACTATGCATGACGCATTAATGGACAGAACATTCCTTTTGCCCCAATTCTCACACATCTCTGGGCTCCCACGTAAGGCATCACCTGGTCTGTGCCAGGAGCCCTGTGCCTAGGCTGCGTGCCTGAGGTTTTAACACACACTGAAGCAGAGAGGGAACTTTCTACAATGTGAACAGGCTAAGAACGTAGACAAGAACGGTGAAGCCGTGGGCCAGAAGCAAGATAGGCGATTTCAGGGAGTCTCCGTAGTCATCTGGAGCAGTGGCTGCCTGATTCTCTGGGTATTTTCCACACCCGCACTATCTGTTCCCTATTTGTCTTTTACCTTTCTTATCCTAAAGCCACCACAGTCATTACCTCATTATCCCCAAGTGACAACACACAGAAAAGCGAATGGTGTGCATTTCCAATAGAATTGCTGCTGATAACACCAGATCTAACCCCTAGCCATGACACAGTGCCTCCCTAGGCAAACAAGGTAGACACAAACATAGGTAGCTGAAAACACCACAAGCCAGGGAGGAAAGACCCAGAGTGTGGGTGAAAAAGCAACCTGTCCTCCTTCCTGGCTGGTGGTCAACCAGCTGCTGCACCCGGCTTCCAGGGGCACAAGACAGTCAGTATTTCGGACAATTTCTAGTCTGCTGAGTGCAGAGCCACGCCCTCTCTGAACTGGAGCTGCAGGAATGAGGAGCTATGAAATATGAGTGGGAAAGTGATCGCTACCACGGCTGGAGTAAAGGAATCTTGTTATCGGGTCCTGATCTGTGAAAGGAACCAATGAGCAAACAAACTAACCGATCTCGCTTCCAGGGCCAAAATTTCACTCAATAAATGTTTTATTTATTGAGTCTAATTTTCCTTCAATGGTTCCCTTTATTGGCTGCTGGCCAGTGGCGAGAGGAGAGAGGGAGGAAGGGTATCTAAGTAGAATAAAGATGTTCCACGTACAGGGACCCAATAACCGCAATGAATGTAAGCAGTTTATGTCATAAATGTGAGCTACAATTAATCATATCAACAAGAATGAAAATGGGGAAAGAGGATTTAGAGGCCGAGGGTGGGGAGATGGGAGAGACTTAGAAAGGTGGAGCATGAAAGGAATTTTAGCTGAAGAAATGAAAACAAACAAAAGCCCCCCAATGAGAAAATGATCTCTTACCTTCCAGTTAGTCTCAGGCAAGCCTCTTTCTGCAGCTCTGGCTTAAAAGGAAGAGGTGAGGAAAAAGTGGTACAGGGACGGGGAAGAGACAGAAAATAAAAGTGGTGACAAGTTCGGTCCCCTGAAGACCACCAAGCAAAAGACAGTTTCTTTCAAGTTCCTCAAGCTACCTTGTCCTAGCTGTGGTATACATGGGGTACACGAGATATTGGTTTCATTTCCTTTGGGTGTATAATCAAAAGAGTTGGTTGTTTTGAATATTTAATAGAGGGTCATGATATGCAGCTCAGACTCATAGTGATCCTCCCGTCTCAGCCTCCCCAGTATTGGGATTATAGATGTGCACCACCATGCCCAGGTTCAGTGGCCAGCTGGGTACAGTACCAGGGATTGAACCCAAGTCCTTGTGCTTGCCATTGCTAAGCTATTTCCTCAGCTCCCAAAAGGATTGTCAAATCATTTATATTTTAGTTTTTATTGAACTCAGGACCTTCCACTTGCCAGGCAGGCACTTATGACACTGAGCTATCTCCCTAGCCAGAATTTTCTTTTACCCTTTCCCCAAGGGAATTAGTAATGTATATTAACACTACTTAAAATTTAAAGAAAATATTGTTACATAAAGCATTTTGAGGCCAAAGCAATTGCCATTTTAGATTACCCAACATCTAATTCTGTCCATTGGTGATTTTTCTAGCCATCCTTTTGTTGTTTTAAAAGTTTGTTCAGCTGGAGAGATAGCTCAGTAGGATAAGTACTTTCCTAGCAAGCGCAAGGTCCTGAGTTCAATCCCCAGTAATGAAAAAAAAAAAAAAAGGGTTGTTCAATTTTTGCTGCCCATGGTGGTGCATACCAGTAATCCTAGCACTTGGGAGGCTGAGGCAGGAGGATTTCCATGAGTTTGAGGCCAGCTGGGACTACATACGAAGTTCAAGGCCAGCCTAAACTACAAAGCAAGACCCTGTCTCAACGCAAAACAAAATGAGCCAAAACTAACCTTTTTGGTTCAATTCTCCAAAATATTGAACTGCAAATACCAGTGGGTGGGAGGATTCCTGAATTAAGGCAGATGTATATTGCACAGGTCTAAGGGTGTGTCCCCATCAGGGGTATGAGGTCCAGCCAAGATGTTAGAGGTTGTTTGAGGATCTTTATGATAGCCAGGTGGTGCTCAATTAAAATGGCCTGTGGTTGCCGTTGGGTAGGTGGAGAATGGAAGGGTGACAGGTGTACATGGCAGGTGTAATAGAATGCCAATAATTTCTTTTCAATGCATTTGTTCTCACAATGGTAATGGATATTTTGAAATCCACGATAAAATTAAAGAAATTCAATTATCTCACTGGTGTTTTTGTGGCACGTGGGTGCAGGGAGGTTCTGCCAGGCATTCAAAGAATTCTATGCATGAATTGATTTTGCTCAGCAAGTTGCTGGAGCTTTCTTTAATTAGAAAGGAAATAAGGATAAGCTGGGGGGGGTCTCCATATTTGTGGTATTTAAGGGAGAAATTAACAGCAGGTTGTGCAGCTGTTGGCTGGTTGAGAGTGCGGCAAGGGGAAGTCGTGGCGCTACTGGGTTCAGTTCTTCTGCCTGTACATTCAGTGTTTCATTTGGAGAGATCTTGCTACGTTATAGTTGCCCTGCCTGAGATGGATGACAAAGGTAAAGAGCCAAGTCAAGAGGTATACTGTTTCTTTTATGAAAACTTGTGGGAGAATGAAGAAGAGAAGCCTGGACAAGAGTTGGAGAAGGCCTTGGACCGAAGGCCCGAGACTGACTTTCAGCATGTGAAGACCTCAAGCCCTCACCCCAAGAAGGAAGGGGATGCAGACACAGAGACCCCAAGCCCAAGCCCCAAGAAGGAAAGGGCTTCAGACGCAGAGACCCCAAGCCCAAGCCTCAAGAAGGAAAGGGCTTCAGACACAGAGACCTCAAGCCCCAAGAAGCGCACAGCTCACTCTGTGAATGCCCCACAAAGTCCCAAGAGGCGGAATACTGGAAGTGTGGAGGTTCCCAGGACCCCCTTCAAGATGACACCCAAATTTGCCACGTGTGAGAAGGAAGACAGAAAAAGTCTAGATCCGGTCCCACACTCTTCAAGTTCAGACCCTTTCAAGAAGCCTGCAACACCAGCACATGTAGCCCGTAACAGCAGCCAGCAGCAGGATGAACTGCCCTCCACTTCCTCAGTAAGCAAGGCAGGGGAGGGGGACCCCAAGTCACTCAGTTCTGCTTTTCTTTAGCTCAACTGAAGAAGAAAGAACACGGAGTCATTTGCATGTATTTGCCTTACAGGCTAAGTATATCCTCAGTTACATGTTTATCGATATAAATGAAGGAAAGTTTCAAGTTATCAGAACAAGATTTCTTGAAACCACTATGCCAATAACTATTTAGTATTGTCACATACAAATGTTGGGTAGGCTAAAGATTTTAGTTAAAGAATGATGGAACTGGAAAAAAAAAAAAAAGTTAAGATCTCCAGCCCACCTGCGCTTCTTATCTATGAGAAAGTCAAGAGAAACTGGTTCATTGCTCTGCCAATGGTAGAGACAGGACTACACACCTGGTATTTTGGGTTGAATCTATTCTTTTCATTATGCCAGTAGATTGTATTTTAGGGTAGTTATTAACGTTTTCCAATATAAGAATGCTCTCCTTGATTATTGGAAGATGCTCATGTCTCTGCTGCTGACCTCTTCAGTAGGAACTCTTGTCCCCTCCTCTGCTGGCAGAGAACAGGCCCTTTGATTGAATGTGAGCCAAGAAGGAACTTGTCAATATTTCTTTTAAAATTAAAGATGGCAGCAGGGCTGGTGAGATAGCTCAGTGGACTAAGAGACTGCTTAGGGAAGTGCAGGGACCAGGATTTGATCCCTAGCACCACACACTTTGCTGGCCCCATCCCTGGGTTGGGGTGAGCTGGCCACCGAGTCCGGGCATGGCGGGACATGCCTGTAAGCCCAGTGCTGGGGAGGCTGAACACAGGAGGATCACTCGAGTCCAAGCTGCATAGCGAAATACCTGAGCCAAATACAAATAAATTAAAAATGGCAAATACACAGTAGTTGTTAATAGGCATTGTGATAAGTGCTTCAAGGATAGTCGGTTGTCTGAGGAGATATATTTTCAGTGGGGCAATGAAGGAAATGAAGTGTATAAAATAAGGTAAGTTGGTAGAGGTTTTTTTTTTTTCCTTTTTTCTTTTGGAGACAAGGTCTTGTTATATAGTCCAGGCTGGACTTGAGTTGCTTTGCAGCCCAGACTGCTCTCAAATCACAGTGATTCTCCTGCCTCAGCTTTCTGACTGCTGGGATTACAGGTGTTCACCACAGTGCTGTTGGTAGGGTTTTAATGTGTGGCTGAGAATGTGGCTCTGATTGGATTACACAAACAAGGCAACGCGGCACTATGTATATATTTCATTTAATTATTCACAGTTTAAATGCTTTGCTGTGTAGCAGACCCTGGCAAACCCACTTACAGTAAGTCCTTGATTTATGGATATTCAAGTTTTGAATTTTCACAGGTGTACTGTTGAAGATCTTGTTGGATTATGAATGAATCTGACTTTGAACAATCTCCCAGAATGGAACTCATTCATAATTCGGGGACTGACCTCTTTCATTCTTTTTCCTTTCTTCCTTACTTTATTTATTTGAGACAAAAATCCCTCTACATAGTTTAGGCTGGCCTTGAACTGGCAATGATCCTCTTGAGCGCTGAGATTGCAGGCAGTGCCACCACGCCCAGCTTCTGTCCTGGCTTTAGAAGTTGCTCCCAAATGAATAAAGGAGAACTGAAGGCAAATGGAAAAGTCTCTTCCCAGTTATGAAGAAGGAAGAGCGTGGTGTACTCAGGAAAATGCATTTCAGTCAGAGCAATGGATCTGTGCATGAGAGGTAGGAAGGGAGGCCAGAGAAGATAAGCAAGAATTAGATCAAGATATTTCCTGAAAAGATTGAGAGAACTGTGAGTGGAGATCTTGGGAAAAAAAATCATGGTCTTCATGTTTGAGACAGAATGGGCCAAAAGAGATCTGGAGGCTGGGAAGTATTTCCAGTAGCTCTGTTGGAACAGAGAAGGGTCTGGAGTAGAACAGGAGTAGATAGACAGTGGAGGCGAGAGAGGCTCAGGAATGGTAAGTGACTTGATGGAGGGGTTGAGGGAACAGGAAGGTTCTGGCATGGTTGGCTGAAGAGCTGGAGGTTACCTTTAGTCAGGCTAAGCAACCCAAGAGGGTATGTAGGTTTATAGAAAAGCAGATATGTGGTGTAAACAATTGGTTAAATGAATTCAGAGTCACTGGGTGTTGTGGCACACATGTAATCCCAGCACTTGGGAGGCTGAGGCAGGAGGATCCATGCACATTCAAGGTCAACCTAGATTATATGGTGAGTTCAAGGCCAGCCTGAACTACATAATGAGACCCTGTCTCAAAAAAAAAACAAAAACAAAAACAAAACCAACAAAGTCCATGGTATAGGAAATATATATATATATATTTCCTGTATATAGATATAATATTATCTATCTATCTATCTATCTATCTATCTATCTATCTATCTATATATATATATATAACATGTATTTAGTTGTTGCAGGGTCTCACTATGCAGCTTGGACTCTTGATGATCCTCTTGCTTTTGGCCTCCCCAGTGCTGGGATTATAGGCATGCACTGCCACCATGCCCAGGCTCTGGCTGGCTCAGCCATCCTGGGGGAAGGGCTGGCCCAGCATGTGGTGCTGGGGATTGAACCATGGTTCCTGCTTGCTTAAGCAGGTGCCTTAGTTTGCTGAGCTATCTCACCAGCCCAGAGATCTATATTTGAATAGCTACGGCATTAAGAATGCTGCTGAAGCCATGTTTGGGTTTAAGGTCACATAATGTATGTGCCAGAGTAAGGAAAGAAATGTGCATGTTGGAAATCTTGTATAATTCTAAGATGCAAAAGATAAGCAGAGATTAGAGCTTAAGAAGCTGGAAGCCAGGCGCGCTGGAAATGCAACTTCTCATAACATGAGAAAGTTCATGTTATGAGAACCACATTTTGATTAGGGGAAGAGGAGAGAAGGTAGTGGTAATCAGTGGTGTTGTCCTGAAGATAAGGATGCACAGGAAAAGAAGGGTTGATCTGGTCTAGCATTGCCCCAGAGATGACCAGAAGTCGGGTGAAATCAACTTCAGTTCTCCATAAGGAGCTCCTAGCAGAGTTACTTAGAGATAGATGAACATTCTACAGAGATAGTGAGGTCTGTGTAGCTAAGTGCATTGAATGCTAGCTGATCACCATTGATTAGAACATCGTGAGAACAAGGTATCAGCACACTAAGGGGACCAGCTGGGTTGTTCCCAGCCCCATCCCATAGTAGGTTTTTTGTGACTGTTGCTTTAACCTTTTTTTTTTTGGCAGAACTAGGGATTGAACTCAGGCCTTTATACTTGCCAGGGAAGCGCTTATTCCACTGAGCCATCTCCCCGGCTCCTGTTGCTTTAACCTTTTCAGAAGTCAAGGAGCTTTGCCCCACTCCTGGGTGCCCCTCATTCCTCTGCACAGAGCTGTGATCCAGGAGGTGTGACAGTCCTTAGAGCACATTTATTCTTCCAGTCTCTGCCATCTTCAGAGTCTAAGCTGCCTTTCTGCACGCAGACCTTTTTTCCATACCAGGCTTCTAGTCTCCCCCCAATCACAGAAGAAGCTCCCAGGTCCCACTGGCTGCATACTTCCCTGACTCTGCAGCACCCCACATCACTTCAAGTCATCACAGATGTGTTTCACTTGCCACACAATAGCCTTCCCAAAAAAACTGTTTCCCAGGGAATGATTTAGTATAATTCTAAGTTCACTTTCCAAGTCACATTGATAACATTTTTTATCTTTATTGTGAGCAGACAAGATATCCTCATGACACACTGCCTGAAAACTCCTGAGCTTGTGAGGGCTCTGACCAAATCCCCCAGGATTATTCACTCTACGAACTGTAAGATGTGTGCAAAACTCTTGTACATGTTAGGCAAGCACTCTCTCACTGAGCTACATCCCCAGCCTAATATATTTTTCTTCACTTAAAAAAAGCATATTACTGTGTGCACTTGGTAGCCTCCTTTGTTTCATATCATAACCTTTATTGAATATGAGTCAACTATTTGTAATTTTTTTTTTTTTTTTGTACCAAGGATCAAACTCATGACCTTGCAATTGCCAGGCAGGTGCTTATGCCACTAAATTATCTCCCTGACACTAGACTCACATTCTTAACGAGTGATAGTGTAGTGTGGCTTCTGCTTTTATATGGCAGGGTCAGGGCAGAAACTGTTAGAATTCTTTTATAAAGTCTCACAGTTCAACACCTGCACTTTGAGTTCCCAAAGCAGCACCAGTATGCTTCTGTATACTTGTTGGATCTACAGCGGAGCTCTTCCTCTGGCCTCTGACTCTCAGTGCTGCCTTAAAATTCTTTCTTCTGTTTGAGACAGAGTCTAGCTATGCAGTTCAGGCTGGCCTTGAACTCACTTTGTAACCCAGGCTGCTCTCGAACTTGCGATGATCCTCCTGCCTCAACCTCCTGAGTGCTGGGATTACAGTCATGGGACACCATGCCTGGCCTAGAATTCTTTGTCACTGACCTTTATTTTTGCACTGTGGGTTAGATTTAGAGTTAGGCAGTGCCCTCTTCCTGAACCTCCCCCGTATAGCTGGTTACAGTGACCGCAGAGCCCTCACATCTTAAGAGATTGCTTCTGAATACTATTTTTCAATCTCTTTACCCCTCTTCATGGATATCTTCTCATTTAATGCTATAATAAGTGCAACTGGGAGCTTCTCCTTTCACATTTAGATAGTCCATGAAATCTTTCCTTTTCAAAAATGCTTATTTTAGAACCTGAACTGCGGGTTCATGGACTGCTTTCCATAAGAGCTACAATTCATTCTGTGCCCCTCAGTATCTGTCACAGTAACTGATATTTAGTAGGTGCCAAACAGATATCTGGATGAATAATTGAAGGGAAGTTAGAGGACTATGAGAATGTAAGGACAAGGTTTTTTTTTTTTTTTTAAAATAGAATCATTTTTGTCTAAACTAAGTATTTTTCTTAAATGTCCTCATCTTTGAAACTTGGCAGTAGGATGAGAACAGGTGAGTTTCATAGCTAGTACAGTTGCCAAGGCAAAGGGACAGAGGTTGACAGAAATGCAGACTCTTGTGCTGACCACGTGCATAAAAATATTTAGAGACTACAGCCAATACAATGGTGCATAGCTACAATACCAGCACTTAGGAGGCTGCACTAGGAGGGTTGCCAGGAGTTCAAACCCAGTCTGGGCTACACAGTGAGACTCTGTCTCAAAAAAAAAGAAAAAGAAAAAACTGCTGTAGATAATGGGTTCTCTAAGTGCAGGACTCTACCTCACCTAGCTCATGCTGAGCCAGATCATCTTTCTCTCTTTATTTTCTTGGTTCACTTATTGGGCCTTTATTAGTAACTAGTAGGCAGCCCATCAAATGGAGCATGCCCTGACTCATGGATTATATCAATTCCGTTTTTAAAAATCTCAGGCTCTGGGTTGACACGTCCAAGTGCCGAGAACTTGAATATATAAAGGCCTCTGTAGTGTGGTAGGGAATTGTGGCTACAGATTTAAGATTCTGTTCTGCAAACACGGACACTGGTCACAGCTACCTCTCCAGCAGTACTGTAACTTCTGAAAGGTGTATGTCTGTCACTAGATCTTGAAACTTTTTTTAAAGCTACATCTTCTACTGGGAAAGCAACAGAAGGAAAGATTGGATTTTGTGGCTTGGGGCCATTGTGTCCACTTGCAGGAGGACTGGCATTCTGGGGATTCTGATGTGTTTCTGGAATTTTTAATCTATAGCAATAACAACGAGCCCTTGCACTGTGTGTGTCTCTTTAGGCCATCTGCCTGGAGACAGTAGTATGTCTGGGAAGAGGTTTCCAATCTTGTGTTTCCTAACATTTGAGCTCACTGAAATAAAAGGTGGAGGACTGGTCTTCTTGTGGTCCATCATCACATAAGTAGAATTAATGTGTGGTGCAGAAATTGTGGCTCCTTAGAATTAGATAAATAGAGGGTTGCTTGGGAGAAAGGTCTAGGTGCAGGTGATGGGCAGCTTTGCTGATTCATATCAGTTAGACAAGAAAGAATCCAGGTGGTGGTAGAATATGGTGGTGGCTGTCGTGCTTCCATTGCTGCTATCACTGGCTTCAACCAAGCCTGCTCAGGTGCTGCTTCCCCTTTTGCTTGCATTTGCAGCTCAGTAAGACCTAGAACAGAAGGGGAGGGACCGCTAGATGATCTTGCAGCTGCACCTGTCTGTGCTGCTGTAGCTGTTCCTTGGGGTGCCATGTGCTCTCTGTCTCCTGGGGCAACTCCTCCGGCCCAGGATTATCTGGGGCTGTGGACATGATCTCCACTTTAAGATGCAGAAACTTTTATGGGTCTGTCTTCATAATGTCCTCTGCATCCAGGGGCTTTTCTGATGCCTCTGGCTGAACCAGATCATTTTAATGCCCCCTTTAGCAATCAGGTTCTTTGGTTCAAATATTAATTGTCTAGTACAGAACTTTTTTTAAAACTATATTCTCACTTGCCTTTGTCATTCTTGTTGTAGAATCTGCTGAGCCAGCTGGTGATTTCTTCAACAGGGAAGGTTGTTCTGCAAAGCGTTAAGCACATGGCAGTCACACTTCCTCACTGCATGGAGGAGGCCAACTCAGAGATTCTAGTCAAGTTTAATCCTTTCCTCTCTGAGTCTTATAAGACACTATTCTTTCATCCAAAGGGCAAGAGGAAAATCCCAGGATATCTGTAAGTATACAGCTTGTCTCTAACTTTAGAGAACTCCTACTGACAAGGAGTAAGAAGGGAGCATTAAACTTTAGAAATAATAACTCTGAATAAAACTGAAATATATTTATACACCCCCCAGGTTAATGTCTTCCAGGGATTCTAGAATCTTCCCAGCCTGACCTGTACTGTAGCTGGCTTCTTCATAAGCCAGCAGGGTGCCATGAGCAGGAGCTCTCTGACTTCCCTTAGAAAGTTGAGTTGGTTCAGGCGTGCACTCAAGGGGTCTCCTGGGGTCCACAGGAGGCCATCACTTGGAGGTGTAGTTCATGTGTCACACAGTACATTCCTTCTGAGCCTAGCTTGAGCAACCCCTGATGAGAGCTAGAGAGAAAGGATTCCCACTTCTCTGCAGCCGGTAGAAGACCAACTGAAGAGAAAAAGACAGTGGCATTTTCAAAGGTTTTTAAAAATGGAAAGTCAAGCTGGCCTATGCCACAAAGACCACAGAATATAGAAACCCTTCAAGTAAAGACTGTGCATGTCGCTTAGGGGTATTTGTTCATCAGGCTTCTATAATTTTTTTTTTGACAGAAGGGAAGCCCCTCTAAAAGTGGGCAATCATTTGTGTTTATATCTCCTCAGCAAGTGTGCAGTTAATAGTCTTTACTCTCCAGAAAATTTAATATGTCATGTTGAATATTTTCTTTGGAATAACCATATTATAACCACAGTTTTTTTTTAACATTGTCTCCTGAGTCTTAAGTAAACAGAAGTTCAGCACAAGGATACCGAGTATACTTTGCATACCAAAAATTCTATGGATTTAATTCTTTAAATGTCTTTATTTTTTTTTTTATTATTATTATTTTTTTTTTTTTGTGGAACCGGGGATTGAACTCAGGCCTTTACGCTTGCCAGGGAAGCGCTTATTCCACTGAGCCATTTCCCCGGCCCCTCTTTAAATGTCTTTAAAAATTGTTAGAATTAGTGGTTTCCTCTGAAGCCAGCAGGTAAAGATTTGATTCCTGGAAACAAAAGTGGTGATACCATAGTAACCAGAAACTGCTTTGGAAAAGTATTTTTCTTCCTTATATATTGTGGTACTGTCCTTTGATAAAGTATCAGAATGTGGTGTTAAATATAGGGCACAGATGTTTATCAGTTCATTTCTGTGAAGGTAGTATCCCTCACTTTCTGCCTTCTACTTCAAAAGGAAAATCTAGTTGGCTGATCTGTAACTGGAAATCTTCTGAAAGATCTAGAATACAGCCACTCATACAAAAGAGAGTTTGTCAGTGACTTCTGTTTACTGGGAAGTCATTGAAGACCTCCTAGCCATCTCTGTACTTATGCTGTATGGTACTTAGCCTACCTGTGAATTAACCCAAAAAGCAAAGTTCTGAGAGAGGTGAGTGTTGGAAAGAGTGGAGTGGAATCAAAGAGCATAGGGCTTAGGGGTTCAATCATGGTTTCAAATCCAAGTTCTGCCACATATTGTACAACCTAGAGTTATTCAACCTCCCTCTGCCTTGGTTAGCTCACTTGGGGGTAACGATAACCACTTACATTTTCATGTATGCTCTTTGTTCTCCATTATTTCCAATCCTTAGAAGATGGTGTTATCAATTGGTACCAAAAGAAATAAGATCCAATGAATAGAGCTACAGAGGTCTCCCAGAGATTAGTCTCCCTCTAAGTGAGCCCCAACTGAGGGAATAACAGGCTAATAACAGGCTAAGGAATGTGCATAACTAATTTAGTGTAAATGATCAGTTATTTTACTCACCTTCTGGCATTTACCAATCTGTAAGTTTACATATCATTAGTTGGTAGTATCCCAATTAAAGGAACAAAGGACAGGGGCTTCCAGGAATGTGTCCCAGTTTTCTGGGATTAACATGGGATGACACATTTCCTCAGGCTTTTGTGCTTAGGCTCTGTTCTTTGTTCCTTGTTTTCTTTTTAAATTTAATTTAATTTTTTTTTTTGGCTGAACGGGGATTGAACTCAGGCCTTTGCACTTGCCAGGCAAGTGCTTATTCTACTGAGCTATCTCCTTGGCCCTGTTCCTTGCTTTCTAGGGACAATAATCTTCTAGTTTATACTGCTACAGCACTGCATTATACTTGCCTAAGATTCACTTTTCCTTACTCAGGTCCCCCTTGTTCTTGGAATCTTAACTTAGATACCCTCTCTGCTAGTAAAACTTGTTACTCTTGGAGTAATTACATAACTGGGCACTGTCCATCATATCCTTTGATATCTTGTTCTTATCCTGCTTAATCCTTGTATAGAATGTTAACCTTGTATAGATGGTTATCTCTGCCCTCAAAGGGAAATCAAAGAAGGGCAGGAATTGATAGCCCCAGAAGCATAGTACTAGGCTTAATAAGTATATTTAGGCCAGGCATGGTGGCACATGCCTGCAATGCCAATACTCGGGAGGCTGAGACCAGCCTGGGCTACAAAATGAGCTCCAGGCCAGCCTGAGTTGTACAGCAAGACCCTTTCTCAAAAAAGAAAAAAAATGTTAATTATAATTATAATCATGCATAGATACTTTTTTTTTTTTTAAGTCAAGAAGCTTTTGCAGAGAGAGTCGTGTCACAGGGGCTTCCTCACAAGGTAAGCATGGCTCTTTGGTACAACTATAATACTATTCCCTCTCCTTCATCTCCTTATTCTCTCCTCCCCATCCTCATGCTTTCCCTTCCACCTTTCCCCTCTCAATTCTTTTCCCTTTCTTTCCTCCTCATTTCCTTCCTTTCTCATGGTGTTCTCTTCTTGTCTACCTTCTACCCCACCACACACACTTTATAGCTTCACCTATGTAAACTGCAGCTGGTCTCAGGGCTTACCTTCTTAACCAAGTAATATGTCACATGGGTATGGCTAGACTGTTACTGTGGTGGATTGCCAACTGGTGGTCAATTTGCTACACCCTGCTGAGCTGAACTAATGTGCTTCTGGGTGTGCGAGGCCCACCTGAGGATTGTTGCCAGCAGCCTAAGAGGCAGAACCTGAGAGACTGTTAGGGAGGCTGCTAGAAGCTATTGGGCAGCTGTGGTTCTCTTGGGCTATTCCGCTGGAGGACCTGGTCAAAACTTGGCTGTTCTTGTTGGAGGGGGAGCTCAGGATCTTGGTGTTGCTGAGAATGGCTGTGGATCACCTTGGAGGAACTCTGGTCCTCTTCTTGAACATCACTTCCTGGCTCTGGAGGGGAAGATGGTGCATAGCTTTTGTGGGTTGCTCACATTTTGGACTATAAAT
>PVKA01029867.1:0-14530 GCA_004027165.1 Ctenomys sociabilis
CAATTGAGTCAGATAAGGCAAAGTGAATGGCGTATGCTGCAGAATACTAATCAGCTTTTCTTCTGGATGGTTAACAACCTAAGTTCACAGATCAAAACTGGAGAAATAGAAGAGCCACAAGGCCAGCGAACATTTTGGCCCTAGCCTTTCAAGGTCAGCAAAGACTCAGGACATAGGAGAACCTCTACTGCAACATCATGAGACTCAGTTGAGCTCCAAATTTTCTGAACAAGGAGATTATGGAGCCACAGAGGAAAGAGATCGAAGTTCTATAGTGTGCCTGGGGAGAGTTACATGGAGAGAAAACTTTCTTTCAGGTGCTCACAGAGAGCAAACTGGTCAAGCATTGGCTGTGACTCATCCACATGGATGACACAGACAAAGGATCTACAGAATAAGGTTCAGGACTACAAGATAAACCCTGAGGGGACTTCACTTCTTCTTTTGTAAGATTGATACCTAAGTATTTCATCTTTTATGGTTTGTGAAATTTGTCTCTCATTGGGTTTATTGTTTGTGTAAAGGAATGCTGTTGAGTTTTGACTGTCGGCTTCATGTCCAGCTATGCTCTTGAATATGGTCATTAAATCTAGAAGTCTTTTGGTAGTTCTTGTGCTCTTCTATGTAGAGTACTATTTCATGTGCAAATAATGATAATTTAACTTTTTTTCCTTTTCCTTTCTTTATTCTTATTTTTTTCTCTTTTCTAATTACTTTGGCCAATGTTTCCAAAAATATATTTATTAGGATTGATGATAGTGGACTTCTTTGTTATGTTCCTGATTTTCTGTGGATGCTTTTAGTTTTTGTCCATTTAGTCTGATGTTAGCTATTGATTTGTCAGAGATGGCTTTTATCAGATTGAGATGAAAACCATATATTCTGATTTTCTGTGTTTTTATCAGAAATGGCAGTTGAACTTTATCAAATGATTTTTCTTTTTATTGAAATCATGTGATTTTTATGCTGTATAACACTTATTGATTAGAATATATTGAACTATCCCTAAGTCACTGGGATGACTCTTACTTGATTATAGTATAAACTTGATGATTTTCTGGATTGTGGTTGCCATAATCTTTATAAGGATTTTTTGTATCTGTGTTACTTAGGGAGATAGAACTCATTTTTGGTTTATATTTCTCTTGGTTTCGTATCAGGGTAATACTTGCTTCTGAATATGATTTTGGGAGTATTTTTTCATTTTTAATTTTGTTAAACAGTCTGAAGAGCAACACCATCAGGTCCTCCCTAAATTTCTTATGTTTCTCAGCAGTGAATCCATTGGAGACATTTTCTTTGTGGGTACATTTTCAAATACAATTTCAATTTCATTGTTTCATACTGGATTATGTAATAGTTTTGTCTTTTTGATCTGTCTATCTGTCTGTCTATCTATCTATCTATCTATCTATCTATCTATCTATCTATCTATCTATCATCTATCTATCTATCTATCTATCTATCTATCTATCTATCTATCTATCTATATCAGAATCTGTACACTTCATATGTTTTCCATTGTATTTGAATAGTTTCTTGAACTAGGTATTGATGATTTTCTAGATTCCTGCAGCATCTGTTTTGATTTTACCTTTATCATTTCTAATGGTATGAATTTGAGTTTTTCCTTTTTGATAAGATTATTTAAGCATTTATCAATTTTATTTATTTCAAAAACCAACTCTGATTCATTGAGTTTTGTATTGTTTTCTTAGTATCAATTTATCATATTAATTTGTGCTCTAATCTTCATAATTGCCTCATATGTGCTTTGGGCTTGACTTGTTCTTTCTAGAGGTTTCAGATTCTGCATTAGGTTTTTTTTTTTTTTATCTTACTCTGTTTTTCTGATATTGGTATTAGTGTTCTAAATGTTCCTCTTAGGATTGCTCTCATTGTGTTCCATATAATTTGATATATTGTATCAGCATTGTCATTTACATTTAGATACTATTTCTTTCTTAATTCCATCAGTGACCCATTTGATGTTCAGCCAGGTGTTACTTGATTTCCACATGTTTATGGAATTCTTGTCATTCTGATTTCATTGCAGTATGTGATAATTTCAGTTCCTTTGCATTTATTTAAGCATACTCTGTGTGTTAGTATGTGGTCTGTTTTGGAGACATTACATGTGCAGCTAAGAAGAATGTGTATTCTGATGATGTGGGGTAGAACACTCTGTAGACTTTAGTAAGTCCATTTGTTCACACAATTGGTTCAGTCCTGATATTTCTTT
This sequence comes from Ctenomys sociabilis, assembly GCA_004027165.1. Classification (NCBI taxonomy): domain Eukaryota; kingdom Metazoa; phylum Chordata; class Mammalia; order Rodentia; family Ctenomyidae; genus Ctenomys; species Ctenomys sociabilis. Next base: position 2,243 of record PVKA01029867.1, read on the forward strand.
GATATTTTGTGCAGTTGATTTATTTTATTGTTCATGTCCCTTGATTTTTTTTTTATATAGTGGGGTGCCCTTGTATTAGGTGTATATATATATATATGATTATTATATTTTCTTCGAGTTTTCTCTTAACAAAAATGTAGTGACCTTTTCTTGTCTTCTGATCTGTCTTGGTTTCCAGTTTACATTGTTCAGAGTAACATTGTTCAGCTACAATTGCTTTGTAATTCACTCTGGTCACATGGAATATTGTGTTCCACTCTTTGACCTTTGGAATTTGTTTTTAAGTTAAATGTGTTTCTTTCATAGAGTAGATTGTTGAATATTGTTTCTTGATCTATTTTGCCAGTCCATTTCTTTATTTTTAAATTTTGATAGTGGGATCAACCTCAGGCAGGTGCTGTGCCACTGAGCTGTATCCCTGAGATTGGTTAATTTAGACCATTTACACTGATGTTTATAAATGACACATTCTTGTGATATTGTTTTCTGGTGTTGCTTTCTTTTATTTTCTGTCTGCTTAATTGTTTGCCCTGTGGTATTCTTGGATTTGTGTGCACTTTTTAATCTTTCTATAGGATATCTTTGAAAACACATTGTAGAGCTGGTTTGGTGGTTATGAATTTCTTCATTTTTTCATTGCATGGAGTATCTTAATTCTCTATCGATCCTGAAAAACAGTGTTTGGCACATCAATCTAGGCTGGAAATCATTTTCTTTTAGGACTTAGAATACTTCCTTGTAGGGTCTCCTTAATGTAAGGGTATATGTTGAGAAGTCTGTTGTAATTTTGATGGACTTTCCATTATAGATAATTTATTTCTTTTCTCTAACAGCCTTTATATTCTGTACTTTTGCTGAATGTTTGGAATCTTCATTAGTATAAACCTTAGTGTGTATTTATTTTGGTCATGAGTAATTGGAGTTGTATGTGTCTCACTTATCTCTATGTAAAATTATACTTCCCTACTTGGGAAGTTTTCTGCCATGACTTCTGAAACAGTTTTTTTTTTTTTTGTTGTTGTTGTTGTTGTTTTATTTTTTTAAGCTATTTTGTTCACTGTTGCTTTTCAATTGACTCTAATCATTCTCAGGTTTGTCTTTGAATTGTCTTGCAACTATTGGATTGGTTTTTCATGGTCCCATGTTATTTTTAAGATATTATTTTCTTGATTGTTATCCTGTCTTCAAGGTCTGTAATTCTTTTCTTTGTTTGTTTAATTTTATTTTATTTTGAAAAGTAAAAGCAAATGCAAGAACAAAAATGAGAAACAAATATACAAATGGCAAAGTACAATTATACATATGTTACAAATTTTCAAACTTAAGAATAGCTGATTAAAAATGGTTGATATATTATCTATTTTTCAAAAATGTATCAGTCATTTAATTAGGTTCCTAGTAAGAAGTTTAGAACACTAATTTATGAGGATAAATTCCATTTGTCAAAGCAAAAATAGATTGTAGGTAGCCCTGGAACTGAAGAGCAGCTTTGATTTTTGCTAAAATCTATGAATCCACTGCTTTCTGATCCACCTTGTGCTGCTCTGAAATCTGGTATCTCTTGTTCTCAGTGCCAAAGATCTTACACTCCTGTTGTCTGGGTTTCTGCAGCTTCTTTTTGAAGTAATCATTAGTGAGGTATTTGGGGATTTTCACTTTGCTGATATCAATTTTTGTAGAGGTGGCAATGACACATTTCTGGTGTGTTTCAGAGAGGAACATGATTAAGGCTCAGAGGCCCAGGCACAAGCACCAAGTCACTGGCCAACCGCTTCAGGAAGACCACTGTCTTGCCTCTGTGATGACGGTGAGGATGATCAAGATGGTGCCAGGAGTGATGCTAGCTTGAGGTTTCCTCACATGCTGACTGAAGGGCTTCTTGCCGTATCTCAAAAGCTTCAGGGAATATCTTCAGTAGGATAGTATCTAGGCATTTTTTGAAGCTTTACCAACTAGGTACCTCCATTCTTGTTCCCACCCACTGGTTTTCTGATTGTAGCACGAACTTTCTCCTTCTTTTTCTCAATCTTTGATTTAGCAGCTGTGTTCCTTGTCTCGTACAAAAACTTTCTGGAATATGTAGCAGATCAGGAGTATCTACCAATTCATCTAACCAGGACAGGATTTTAGCTGCAGTGTGACTGCCCCTTTTTTGGACATTTTTTTGCCTTCACCTTACCCTGTTTTCCAGTATCACTGGTAGCAGCCCTCTTGGCTTTGGTTTTTTCTCTTTAGTATCTGGCTTCTCATTTTTTGCCTGCCATCTTGCAAGATGAGAAAGATGTTGTATTATCTATTTTTATCATCAGATTTGTTGCTCAGATTAACAGACATAGTTACCTGTAAGACTGGTCATATTTTTGTATATTTCCACTTGCTTTCAAGAAACCTTACATTTTTGTACTTGTCTCTTTTATTCACCTTTTATAAAAATTGTTTCAAAGCAAGTATATTAGTAATTGGTATGACATTAGAAATAGTACACATTTAGACCAAGATGACAGGTATTCAGCATTTTTTTTAGGTTTGTGATTCTGTCTTCACTTTTATTCATGCAGGTTTTGCAAGCACAGGAATTTTTGATATCCTTAATATCTGTTTGAATTAATTTCATAGATTCCATTTCATTCTTGTGTTTGGCATCCATGTTTACATCACTGTCCTGTATTCCTCTGCTCTTTCAAATCTATGTTCCTGGGATAGCAAGATAACTTAGTGGACTAAGCGCTAGTGTGGGCAATCACAAGGATCAGAGTTTGATCCCTGGAATGCCAGGCCAGCTTTGCCCCCAGGTGTGCTGATCCAGCCACTGAGTCTGTGCATAGTGGTGCACGCCTGTATTCCCAGCACTGGTGAGGTTGAAAACAGGGGAATCATTATGAGTCTGAGCTGCATAGTGAGACCCTGTGCCAAATATAATTTTTTAAAAAATATATGGATCCTCTAGACTTGATGAATTAGTCCCTTATTATGGTCATCATCTCTTTTTACCTGGGAGATTATTTTTGATCTGATTTCTTGTACAGTTTCGTGCACCTATTTTTGAACTTGTGCTGTGATCACTTCAGAAATTGCAGATAGGTGATCTCCATTTTCCTCTCTTATTGTCTCTTGGATATGTTCTGTGAGGGCGAGAATTATTCTGGAGTTGGTTTTTGCTTCTACATCTTGTCATTTTCTATATTTTTATTTTACATTACTTTTTTCTGTGCTGAAAATGATAGATTTATTATTATTGTAGATTTTCACTAATGTCAAAGCCTCTCTTGTGAATGTGTATTTCTCAGGTGTCTACCATATGTAGGAGATTGTTAGTTTTTGTGTATGTCCCAAGATCTGACCTTCTTAGTTTATTAATGATGAGACCTTGATATCTATTTCCTTACTATTGGACTATGGTAATGATATGACTCTAGACACTTACAGTATTGTCGTAAAAGAGAGAAAATTGATTAAAGCAGGTATGACACCTGGCCAACGTAATACAGTTAGTTATGTCAGTTGCAGCAAGCATGGTCTAGAAAGTGATAAACTGTTGTAAATCCTGAGTTGGTACCTTTAACCAAAGGGGCAAGAGCTACAATTATATAACACAGTCCAACATAAATCAGGAACTTCTTTCCAATAATTTTCCTCCTAGTAGAGTGAGTTTACCCTGTGGTGGGAAAATTTAAGAGTTACAGGGAACAAAATAGAGTTACAAATGAAGAAAAATATAGTAAAAACAAGACTGGAGGACAAAGGATGATAATGCAAGCTTTGGAAAACTGGAGAAGAGGGCAGCAATGTTCACTTACATGAAGATATCATTAGACCAAGAGAGATATTTAAGGAAATATCAATACAGAATAAAACTAAAGCAAAACAAAAATTCCAACCAGACAATAAAAGGAAAATGATATGCACAAACAAAAGACCAGTTAAATAAAATTCCTCTGGTGTCCACTATTCTGTGGCAGTGTCCAAATCAGAACTCTACCAAGCCTATGGTGCTGTTAGTGCTGGATTGTATGCAGGACTGATCTTGAGCTTGTGATGTGGGTCTGTGGCCTGTCCATTGCAGCCACTCTCTGAATGGCCTACCCATATATCCCTACCCTGTTTGTATTGCCATGCTGGTTGCTCTGGCATCAGCTGATAGGCAAAGCCCAAGACTGCTCCTAGTCCTGTGTACAACTGGCCTCTCCAGCACCTTGTACAGCATGGTCTGTTGGGCATGGCTGGTTGCTGTCACATACTTCCCTTTTGTCCTGCACTGATAGACACAATTTGGGGATGGACTAATGACTTCCTGGCCAGTGGTACAAGAGTGCTTGTGCTGCTGGCACAGGACAGACCATGCTGTGCTTGTTTCCTGTTTCTTCTCCCTAGAGCCCCACATTGCTTGTGCTGTTGGTCACAATTTAGAGAGTGCTGACGTCCCTGCCAAAGGGCTCTTGTACTACTGGTCTCAGGACAAGGAAGAGCTAACTTCTCATTCCCGTCTTCTTTGCTGCAGGTTGCACTCGGTCTATAGTCCAAGTCCCTGTCTTGCACAGGAGGGGTTGTGTCATTTCACAAGCACTCCTTAATGCCACAGCCAGTCCCTAACATTGTTTTTGCTAGAGGTTCTATAAGCAGTTATGGTGCTCAACAGAGAAAGAAAAAGAAAAATTAGAGACAAAAAATATACTAATTTTTGAGATCTTTTATTTTTCTTGACAGAAGTGTCCACACTGACTTCAACTGCACAGTATCCTAAGCCTTTTTTCTTAAAAATTGCTTCACATTTTTCAATTCTATTTATTCATCTGTTTTCATGAAACTTATTTCAAACATAAGAAAAATTGATTGCTCTCTTTAACAGCACATATATAAAGGAGAATTAAGAACATGGAAACCTCTGCTTGACATTAAGTGTTTTAGAGTGACTTGATTGTGGAGTATTAGGAGATGCAGTTTAGTACTTTTTGCTCTGGTAGATGCTTTTTAATTTTATTTTTATTATGTTTTGCTATTTTAGCTGTCAAACTCCGAATCTTGTGGTACTAGGCAAGTGGTACACCACTGAGCTGTCCCTCTAGCTGCACACTTTAAAAATAAATGCTTTTATGCATTCACTGTCATGAAACTGCTAATGATCAACTCACTGCACAGTTGGGAGGTGGGGAAATTTGCCACTATTTCCTTAAGTACCTCTACCAAATTTACTTCCTTCTTAAAGCTCCTTTTCATACTTTATATTTGCACTATTTTTTGACCTTTGGATATGATTTTTAGATCCTTAGAGCTGATGTTATGCATATGCTCATAGTATAGAAATTATAGTTTGTAGGTTTTTGACGTTGAAGTATGTCACTTTACATGCTCTTTTACATGGACAAATCAAATAATATACTTTTGCTGAATTTTTGATTGTAGATCCACAAGTAGAATACTTATAGAAACAATTATGTTGCCTAAGAAATCAATATTTGTTTGTAATTTCCTATATTGTGATGCTTAGCTTACTTAATGTGTAAAGTTTTATGTCCTGAGAATTTAGAATGATTTGGCTCTTTAAAAAGTAACTAAAGGGCCTGACAGACAGCTCAGTGGACTAAGTGCCTGCTTAGGCAAGTGTAGGGATTGGGGTTTGATCTCCATTACAACATGCTGTGCCTCCCCAGACCTAGGCACACTGAGTTGGCCACCAAGTCCAGCTGGTTGTGGTGGAGCAGGCCTATAATTCTTCACTGGGGAGGCTGAGAACAGGAGAATCACTACAAGTTTGATCTGTGTAGTGAGACTGCCAAATACATTAAAAAATGATGTGAAGTAGTGGTTTGAAATTTAGGACTATTGGGTTGGGGAGATAGCTTAGCAGCTTAAGCTTCGGCCAGGCAAGTGTGAAGGCTTGAGTTTGATCTCTGGTAACAAAAAGAAACCAAAAACAAAACAAAACAAAACAAAACAATGAAGCTTAGGCCTATCATAAATATTAGAAGATAAATTTACAGTGAATTTTACATATTCTAAAACATATTTATTTAGTATAGTCTCTGTTACCTTTTCCTCATTGCTGGGACAAAAATACTCAATACCCAGAAGTGAGGAAGGAAAGGGTTATTTAGCTCATAGTTTATGTAGGTTTTAGTCTGTACTCCACTGGCTCATGGTAGAAGGCAGCAGTTCATGGTGGCAGAAAACAGCAAGAGCAAAGGGAAGAGCAGTAGCAGCTGTCTTTCTCCTTTCCTTGCATTACAAACAGGCTACCCTGGGATGGGGGTATAGAACTCACACAATGTCCATGCCCTCCTGTTGCATAGGATGAGTATATTTACCAGTAAGAACTCTGGCTTCCTGCTGAGTCACTTAATGAAAGTTTTAAACTTCTCAAGTTGACACAATATATTAATCAGTACACTGTAGTACAGAAGATTGAAGGTTAAACTAAAAAATTCTAAAAATTGGGTTTGGTTTTACTTTGATATTTTTGTGTTTTTAAAAACAACCAAGCTAAATGATAATTTGGACTCAGATTTTTCTTTTACGCAAATAATGCAAACACTAATTTGTGATGGTAGAAAAGTTAATTATGTATTAGAAATGCTTAGAGCAGGTGTAGGAAGACATCAACATAAATATTTTCTGTAAATATTTCATAAACATATTAAAATCCTCTTTAGTATATAATTTAAGAACAAATGCCTTTTCTCTCAAAGGCCCATTTTTTTTTTGTACCATTGCTATAGTTGGAAATATTTGCTTTTCTGTTAGTTATGGAAGAGTTTATCTATAATTTTTATCTTTCTCTTTTCTTTATCTTGTCAAATTTATTGATTTGTGGTAATCATAATCTATGTTTTAGCAATACGGGAATTATATCACATTAAATTATATACTTACTAAGCAGTATGCTTATTTTACCAGACCATTTGTAACATATATTTCAATTTCCTGCTGAAGGTTTCATTTAAAGCCGACTACAACTCCAATAAGTTAGTTCAAAAACTGAATTAAAAAAATTGATTATTTAAAAACAGTTCCATCCTGGCAACAGATTTACCTTATCCTATGAAAGCTCATTTGCTCTTGTACCAGACGTAAATGAACAATGACAATGGTACTTTTCTGATTGGTCCTGTGTAAATCTCTGGGAAATGCAGTCATCCTGGATCCTGTGTTTATATGCCTAGTGTCTCCATAGTTGGTATACTTTTCATAATTGTTTAACTTGTTTGCCCCAGCCTTAATCTCCTACCTAACGGCAGTTCCTGGAGTGTCCCTGGAGTATCATGGGTTCAACTACTCAGGAGCTATATAAGTCCTTTTTCTGAAGTGCCTGGTGTCTCTCCAGTTGGAAGCGTTGATACCCATTCTTCTCAGGAGGCAGGACTTGCCCTCTGGCTGGCCACCCCAGAACTGTTACTGGCCACATAGGTTCATATGATCAGCTTCTTTTGCTCACTGTTGATCAAATCAAATGGTTATTAGATAGACAGGTATCTTCTTGGAAGATGAGAAAACAGTACCTATATATCGGCAATTGTTGAATTGCCTGCGAATAGAAGAAATTGGTGCCTTTTTTCAGGAAAGTCACAGCCTATGAGCTGGATCATCATCTTGTAACTAGTACAGCAAAATAGAATTTTAAAAGTTATATGTTATCTTTTAGAGATAAACAAAGTATCCAAATATCCTTCTGAGGAACACACAGCCAACATTCCTTTCTCTTCTCATCCCAAAAGAACTGGCAGAATACATAAATGTCATTAGCCCCAGGAAGCTGGTCCCTGATTTCTGTTTTACTAGAAAGAGGAGGATGAACTCAATATGTCTGAAAGTGATCAAGTAAGTGTGGAGGCTTGCATTATCTCTCCACACTCCTCCTTCCTCCCTTCCTTAATATAAAAGACCCTTGCCTGCCTGTATCAAGTTTGATGATGAGGTTTTGTTTTCATTTTTACATTTTGGTGCAGAGGAACAATGCAGGGCTTCGAGCTTGCTAGGCAAGCATTCTGCTAAGCTACACACCCAGCTCCAGATGGTGTCTAGAGGCAAATGACCCTCTCCATTTCCTTGGAATTAGCTTTCAACAAATACTTTTTTCCTCTATCGCAAAATACATGCCTGCTTTGATTTAGTTAGCAGCAGGTAGAACGTGAGTGGCTAGTAAAAATCTGAGGATTTTGTTTGGCTGGCTTAGGCTGCCTTAATGGTAACGCACGTGAAGCTAGGAGGCAGGCACTGTGCCACTGAGCTACATCCTTGGCTCTTTACATGTGGAGCTTGGGATTGAACCATGGTCCTCTGCACCTGACTGAGTTTGCCCAAGCAGGTGCTTAAACAACTGAGCTAACCTGCAAGCCTCCTTAAAAATTGGGAAGGATTTTTTTTGGGGGGGGGGCTGGCTCAGATTGCCTTAGGGGCATGGCTGGTGCAGCACATGGAGCTGGGGATGGAACCACAGTACCCTGTGTCTGAATGAGTTTATCTAAGCAGGCACTTTAAATAACTGAGCTGGTAACAATCTGAAGGTAGATATTTTGAAGACCTGAACAGGCAAATTTTATTATTAGGCTGAATAGGCAGAGACCAAATAGGAGAAAGAGCAAGATGACCATGAGAATCCCAAGAGAGGAGGAATTGGTGATTTAGGAGGGAAGATTAAAGAGCATCACAGAATCTTCCATAATAGGTCAAAATATTTCCTGGGCCATCCTAAAGGATTTACTATGACAGGTTCAGTAATTAGAAAGGTTATGTTTCCCTATAGTTATGTGGGAAGGTTTGCTAATGAGTTTTATTTACATATATTCTGTGGAAAAGAAAGCATGGTAAAAAGAATGTTAGGTAAACTCCCAAGAGACTAACAACTCTAGTAGACATTTCCAAGGTATGGCTCCTACAAAAAGCAAGAGTTCTCAAACATATGTCCATTTAAACTGTAGTGGATGAGCCTAGAGAGATAGCTCAATAGAATAAATACTTGCCTGGGAAGTTCAAAATCCTGTGTTCAATCCCTGGTATCAAAACAAAAACAAAAACAAAAAACTAACTGTAGTGGAGCACAGCTCATTAAGGACTCTGCGTGTTAGCACAGGGAGCTGTACCAGGATTTTGAAGTTTTTTTTTTTCCTTTTCTGTGTGTATTTTTTTCTCAGTAATTTTATTGAAGAACAAATAGCAGTGAGAAAGTTTCACATCAAATTAGTAGAACAGATTCAATAATTAATACATTGTGTTTTGTTTTCTTAGTGGTTATTTGTTGTATAAGGTGCAGACATGATATTCTATTTACAAACGCTATTAGAGCAGATACCTCTATTCAATGAATTTAGAGAATATAGCTGTATATCTATCTTTTTTAAAAAGATGAATCATAGTACAGTTTCAATAATTAATACTTTTTACATTGTTATCTTCCTAGTGGTTATCCATAGTAGAAGAAGCAGACAAGATATCCTGTCCAAATGCTATTAGTGTAAATCTTGCTTCTCATAGAATTATGGAGAAGTACTGCATATTTATCCTAACTATTCTGTATATACAAATACAGAATGGCCCTTCTTTTGTATCCTCCTCTTTTTTTTTAGTTCTGTCAGAGATTGGTATTCTATTGGCATCCAATTATTATAGGTGCTTGAGTTCAACAAAGCACTTCGACATAGTCCAGCAGTCCACAATAGTTGTGGGTTATCCATAGAAGTTGTTGACTAGAGCCATTTACAGCTAAGCATATTATAATAGCTTTATATACTTCTTTTTATACTTTTTTTCTGGATAGTTAAGGCCAAGATAAAGCAAGACCCATATAACAAGAAATGTAACTTTTGTTTCTGAAAAGGTCAGTCGGGTACCTTCAGGGTTTATCCTGTAACCCTGTACCTCACTTTGTAGATCCTTTGTTACTGTCAGCCATGTGGATGAGACATGGCTATTGCTTGACCAATTTGCTCTCTGTGAAAGCCTGTGAGAAAGTTTTCTCTCCATGTGACTCCCCTTACGCCCACAATACATCATCAATCTCATTCCTCTGTGGCTCCATAATCTCCTTGACCAGAAAATTTGGGGCACAACTGAGTTCTATATTACAGTACAGGTTCTCCTATATCCTGCATCTTCACTGACCTTGAAAGGCAAGGGCCACAATGTTGGCTGACCTTGCAGCCCTTCCATTTCTCCAAGTTTTGGTCTGCAGACTTATGTTATTAACCATCCAGAAGAGAAGATGATTATATCCCTTCAACATATGCAGTTTGGTTTACCCTATCTGTCTAAGTATCAAACATCTTAGGCATAATGTAGAACAGATGTTTTCCACCAAGTATTGATGTGTCGAATTTTAAGTCCTTACAGAATATGAGGAATAAACTTTGTACTATCCTCATATTATTACAGAGAAATTTAGAAATTAATCATACACAGCCTTGTAGCAGAATAGTCGTGTAACCTTTCTTCCCCCTTGTGTCTTTTTTTCCCATTTATTACCCAAAAAATTTACTTGTGAGACAATATGGTAATTATTGGTATGTCATGACAGGAACTATGTACGTAACAGACCAGAATGCTAGGCATTCCAAGTGTGACCCTTCTATTACACATTGCTATCTTCAGTGCAGTTGCTTGGTTCACAGGTGTCAGCATATATGGATAATAAGGTTGAGGATCCTACCATTTAACTGCTACTTTCAAAAACCTGCTGATGTTTCTCAGTATCTCTGCCTCACCTATTTTGTGTGTACAAATGTATGGCTTTGCCCCTGTCCTGTTTCCCAGCTTTTCTCCTTACCCTCTCCTCATTGTCCAATGAGGAGAAACTTCTCACTTTCCTTTTAGTTGTGTTATATCTTTCTATTTGTATTTGTTCTTTTGATTTCTTATACTAGGGAGACTATACAATATTGTGCATGTGGTTCTGGTTTATTTCACTTATGAGTATATCTGTGAGTGGCATACAATTAAATATAAATGCTTTATTGTTCTTTGTAGCTGAGTAATATTCCATTGTATAGAAATACCACACGTTTTTCATGTGACGGGCATCTTCGTTGTTTCCAAGATTTTGCTATCACCAATTGTGCTGCTGTAAACATAGGTACGAATATTTCACCTATGATATGATGTTTTCAGTTCATCCGGGAAAATTTCCAGTAGGGGGATAGCTGACTTGAATGGGATTTCCAGTCCTAGTTTTGTGAGGAGTCTCCACACTGATGTCCATAATGGTTGCACCAGTCTACATTCCCACCAGCAGTGGAGAAAGGGTCCTTTTTCCCCACAGCCTCTCCAACATTTGTTGTTGGTTAATTTATCCATGATAGCCATTCTTTCTGGAGTGAGATGGTATCTCAGTGTTATTTTAATTTCCATTTCTCGGATGGCTAGTGATGTGAAGCATTTTTTCATATATTTATTTGCTTCTTTAATTTTGTCCTCTGAAAAGTGTGTATTCATCTCAGATGCCCATTTCTGAGTTGGATCTTTAAATTTGAGGGCTCTACTGCATTTTAGTTCTTTATAAATTCTAGAGAGCAGAACTTTGTGTGTTTATTAGTTAAGATTTTTTCGAAATTTGTGGATTGTCTTTTCACTTTGTTGATAATTTCTTTTGACGTGCAAAAACTTCTCAATAAGAGTTGGTCCCAGTTGTGAATTATTTCAAGTGTTTCCTATGTGAATACATGTTTGTTCATGAACTCTTTGCCTACCCCTGTGTCTTCAAGAGTTCCTCCTACTTTCTCTTCCAGGAGATTGAGTGTTTCTGTTTTAATGTTTAGATCTTTAATCCATTTTGACTTTAGCTTAGTGCATGGTGATAGACTTGGTTTAAGTTTTAGTTTTCAGCATGTAGAAAGCCCAGTTTTCCAGCACCATTTGCTAAAGAGGCTGTCTTTCTTCCAGTAAGCTTGTTTGGGCCCTTTGTCGAAGATCAGGTGGTTGAGTGTATTTGTAGATGCCTCTGTGTCTTCTAATCTTTTCCATTGATCCTCAGGTCTATTGTGTTGACAATACCATGTTGATTTTATCACAGTGGCTTTGTAGTATAATTTCAAGTGAAGAATTGTGATGCTTCCTGCCTTGTCTTTATTGACCAAGATTGTCTTTGCTATTCTAGGTCTTTTGTGGTTCCAAATAAATTTTAGGAATGATTTTTTAGGTCTGGGAGGTATGTTGGTGGCAGTTTGATAGGGATTGTATTAAATCTGTACAACAGTTTGGGGAGTATGGCCATTTTCATGATATTGGTTCTTCCAGGATTTTAAATTTTGAAGAGAAGCCTCAGATATCCCAGAGCTTCATGAACTTTCTTCTTTTTGGCATTCT
>PVKA01029867.1:14630-27986 GCA_004027165.1 Ctenomys sociabilis
TTTTTTTTTTTTTTTTTTTTTTTTTTTTTTTTTTTTTTTTTTTTTTTTTTTTTTTTTTTTGGTGCAGGGTCTCACTATGCATGCAACCCACATTCATAGTGATCTTCCCATGGGCTGGGATTACAGGCGCGCGCCACCGCGCCCGGATTGCATCGCCGGCTCAGCGCACCCGAAGGCGGGGCCGGCGCGGCTAGGGGAACCAAGGATCGAACACTGGTTCCTACGCTTACCTAAGCAAGCGCTTAGTCCGCTGAGCTATACCGCCGGCCCTTCTTTTCAAGTTTTAATGAACACTTTCATCTCCAAGGCAGATGCTGTGGTACCTCTGTGCCAAGGCTAGCAGGACTTTGTTATCATTTAATTTCATTTATTTTTGTATTTGGCTTATATTAATAAGATATGGTGGAGACTTGTAGCCCCTTGGGTACTATATCAGAAAGCAGAAAGCATCTTCCATATAGCATCTCAGGTGTACTCCTTATTGGCCATATTTTGGAGGTATTTTAAATCCTCTTGAAGGCTATTGGAAAATTGTTTTTTCCATAGTTCAATTTAGCGTTTGGTTGGTGCTTTTGGAGTGTCATATTTAATATTTTTTTGTTTTTTGAGACAAAATGTGTGATGCCCAAATTTAAGGAAAGAAAGATTTATTTACCTCACAGTTTGTGCAGGTTTCAGTCCATGGGTTGGCGCGGCACTAGGCATTAATATATATTTCTTTAAAGTTTTAACATATTTCCTTTCCAGAGTCCAGAATTTGTAGTGCAGGTGGGATATGTTTAGCTACAATTTTGTTTTTCAAAGATTGTTATATTTTGAGTTATTCTAATGTATCTGACTGTATTTAGGTTTTGTGGAATCTGAGTCTAATTTCATGTTCTGAAATACTGCTTTTCCTATCTACACAATGTATGCAATAATGTAAAAACATCAGAATACTTGTCATATCTGTTGTTCATAGAATAGAAAAGGAAAATGGTGATTAAGTATTTTCAACACAGCAGAAGACAGCAAAAGCAACAGAAACAAAAAGGAGGAAGAACATGCTTTCTTCCTCCCTTATGCTGTAAGCAGGCTACCGGCCTCTAAGGTAGGTGGAGTGCTCACACCAGCTCCCGCCTCCTCTTGCTGAGGGTGAGGGTGTTTACTAAGTGAGGACTCAGGCACCTTGCTGAGTTCCTTCCTTGTTGAGTGAAACTTCTAAACTTCTGGAGTTCACAAGTGTTTCAACTGGTACAAGGGGGACTGAGGTGTGTGTGCAAAATGGGATGATACTGGCTTCTTTCTTAATGAATACAAAATGGTAAAGAAATTACAAACAATACAAAATTTTATTAAACAAAATAATAGAAATTCATTAATGGTTGTTGTGTTGCATAATGTTATGTTCAAATTATTGTTTAGGTGGCCAGAAATAAACTGGCAAAATTGGTCTAAAAAAGTTATAGTAAATTAAAAAGAGGGAAATAAAATGAAATAATATACATTTTAAGCATTAACTACTCCTTTAAATAAACCATCAGAAATCAGCAGTACAACTATTCAAACTATCCTGCATATATGCAAAAATATGTACTTCCCCCTTCTTTTCTCCTTTCCTCATCCCAGGTTTTCTTTGCCATTGGATAGATTCTTTCCCATTCATAGTATCTACTGTACCTTTCATATTTTACTAACTCTTTTACATTCTCACAGCAGCCAACACAGTGTTTACACATGTAGATCCAATTTATTTCACTTACAACTATAATCTTTAGTTCACCCATTTACTTATAAATGCTTCAAATTTATCTTTCTTTATAGATGAGTAATATTCTATTGTCTAAAAATACCATATTTTTTTAATCTATTACTCAATTGTTTAGTTGTTTCCAAGATTTAGCTATGACAAAGTACACTGCTATACATGTGGGTGCAGGTCTATCACTGTGGTATGATGATTTTAATTCTTTTGGATTAATATCTAGAAGGGAAGCAGCTGGCCTGAACAGGACCTCCAGTCCTAGCTTTCTGAGAAATCTCCACCCTGATTTCCATAGTGGTTGTATCAATAACACTCCCACCAACAAGTGGGATCCTTTTCTCCATAGCCTCTTCAACACTTACTGATTTCTTGTTGATAACCACTGTTTCTGGCATAAGATGGTATCTCAGAGTTTTTTTAAAATTTGCAGCTCTTCAATGACCGATGATGTTGAACACTTTTTCATGTATTTATTTGCCATTTTTACTTTTTCATCTGTGGAGTGTATATTCATCTCAAATTTCCATTTTTGGATTGTGTCTTTGAATTTTAGAGGCCTGAATTCTTAATAAATCCTTTCTTTCTTTCTTTCTTTCTTTCTTTCTTTCTTTCTTTCTTTCTTTCTTTCTTTCTTTCTTTCTTTCTTTCTTCTTTCTTTCTTTTAGTAAGGGTCTATAGGACCTATAGGTTCTCACTACATGTAGATCAGACTCATAGTGATCTACTTGTGTTCAGCTTCCCAGGAGCTGGGATAATAGACCTGTGTCACTACGCCCAGTCTTAATTGCTGTCTCAGCACACTCTGGGAGGCTGGCTAGGCAGGCCCAGGGATAAAAACCCCAGCCCTACCTCTGCCTAAGGATGCCCTTTAATCTGCTGAGCTATTTGGCCAGCCCTAGAATCCTTTATATGTTTGAGATAGACAGTTACTATATTTTTTGTGAGTGACAGTCCACTATATTTTTTCCCAGTTTATCAATTTGATTTTTACTCTGTGGTGATTTCTTTTGACATGCTGAAACTTTTCAAAGAGATGAGATCCTAGTTGTTGATTCTTTAAAATAGGTGTTGATTATTACAGATTACAAAGTGGAAATCTTCTCCTTGTCAAGAGTTGCTGTATGGCATACACCTGTAATCTCAGCACCTGGGCAGCTGAAGCAGAAGGATCATTTTGAGTTTGAGACCATCTTGGGCTACAAAGTGAGCTGGAGGAGGAAGAAGGAGAAGTAGAGGAGGAAGGGGGAGGGAGAGAAAGAGGAAGAGAAAGAAGAGAAGGAGGAGGAAGAGAAGGAGGAAAAGGAGGAGGAGGAGTCTCCATAGAAGGATGCTACAGGTATTTAAGTCCAGAAATATTTATGTAGTCTTTGACAGGAGAAAAGTTCAGGGGAATGTAGGAGAATTCAGCTAACCAGTTGTCACTGTTGCTGTGGGATATGATGTCCAAAACCAGGCCATGTTATTTGTTTGTTTGTTTATTTATTTATTTATTTATTTATTGCATTCCAGCCCCTCAAGAGTCTTTTCCTAGTTTATCTTTTGACCCTTGTGCTCGTTTCCCTTGGTTTTCCTTCATCTCATCTGAATCCTAGCCTAAAGGCTATTAAATTTACTGTTATTTTGCGCAGACCTTGCTCTAATTTGCATTTTCTCTCTATCTCCTGGTCTCCCCAGGAGCCAGTTCCTGGGCTGTTTTACCCAATGTTATAACTTGAATTTTCCATATTAGCCACATTCTTCTGTGTCCAAATGAACTACTAGGGGAGGTATTCATTGTCTCTCTGGTGTAACGTTGCAGTTTTTTCTTTTGGAAATTTCAGATATATGGAAGGTTTTCTGTTCTCTTGCTTCCTGTGGATGCTCTTTGGGTTATTTTAAGTGACTTCTCACCTCAGTTCTGCCCAGTCCGTTTCATTTTCTGCATGTTCTTCCAAGGCAGTGAGCAGGGGAGGGTTTTTTTTTTTTTTCCTGATAGGTCCATGAACCAGCCCTGTCTAATTCTGGAAGGAAATATTGGAATTATTACTTCTGTCCCTGTTCAGTTAACTGAAGTCAGAACGTCTAACCACCTCTGCTGTGGCACTGGGCAGTATTAGCAAAGCTGCCATTTCTAAGAGTATGCTGAGGATTTTTATTTTAACATTTTCTTTCTCCACTGAGCTCCCATTCTTATTAGTAGCCAGAATATACTACTTCTGTTACTTAGCTTTCTGAATACAAATATTTAGTGTATTCAACCTGGCTGCTAGCTCACAGAAGTCACTTACAGTTTCCCAGTCTCCACACACAGTCACTTAACTATTAGTTTGGGTGAAGTCATGGAGTGACTTGGGCGTGCTGCCCACCTATAGGCTGTCTTGTTACCCAATTTTTAAAAATTAATTCATTTTAATATGGTTCATCTTAATTTTATTTCAACGTTAATTTATTATGCCACATAGTAATTGTGCAAATTAATGGGGTTAAATGTGATATTTCTATACATGTCCACATTATATATGTACTACGTCAGCCATTTTTCTTTTTCTTTTTCTTTTTTTCTTCTGACCGAACCGGGGATTGAACTCAGGTTGAGCTTGCCAGGGAAGTGCTTATTCTACTGAGCCATCTCCCCAGTCCTCCACTGTTCTTTTGCTAGGATTTCCCCTCTCCTTCCTATTCTTTCTCAGCACCTTTTGCAATCTCTAAAAGACTCAGTTTCATTGTCCTCTCTCCTTACCCCTCTTTGTCTGTGGTATGCACATTTCCATTTCATTATGCTGCAGTCTCACTCATTTGTTTCCCTCTGTGCATGAGCCATTTGGTATTTGTCTTTCCTCTTCTAGCTGGTTTTACTCAATGTGATTTTCATCAGGAATATCCATGTTGCTACCAAGGATAAGATTTTATTCTTTTTATTGCTGAATAGTATTCTGTTATATAAATATGCAACTTTTAAAATCCTTTCACCTTGCATTTGTGTTCATTCATTTGGCGCCATTCATCAGGGTTGATCCATACTTTGGTTAGTATGAATTGTCCTGCAATTTAATCTAATTTTGGAAAATACCCATGGGTACAACTTCGGGTCATATGGTCATTCTAACTTTAGTTATTTTGGGACTCACCATACTTTTTTCCATAATGATTATGCTAGCTCACATTCCCATCAACAATGTATAAAAGTCCTCCTTTTTCCATATGCTCACAAACACTTGTGTGTTTTTGATAGCCATTCTAAATGTTGTGATATAATATGTAATTTAAAAATTTATTTAATTCAGTTGTAACAAAATTATATATCAATGGGTTTGTGTGATATACTAACGGAAGGGTTCAAAATCTCCACTTTGTATCCCCCAAGGTCTTCTCTTCACTTTTAAGTCAGTATTTTAGCTTCCAATTAGGAGAGCACAGGCAGTACATATCTTTCTGTATCTGGTGTTTCCCATTTAACATATTAGGAAGTACTGTAAATAGTAGCATAATTAATACAGGCATGTGGCCAAGGATGTAGCTTGATGGGACAGTGTCTCCCTGGCAAGCACAAGATCCTGAGTTCAATTTCCGT
This sequence comes from Ctenomys sociabilis, assembly GCA_004027165.1. Taxonomy (NCBI): domain Eukaryota; kingdom Metazoa; phylum Chordata; class Mammalia; order Rodentia; family Ctenomyidae; genus Ctenomys; species Ctenomys sociabilis. Next base: position 19,925 of record PVKA01029867.1, read on the forward strand.
ACCAAAAAAAAAAAAAACCAGTGTATAGGTATCTCTTTAGTATGTTGATTTCATTACTTTTGGATGTATAAGTAGAAGTGGAATAGCTAAATCATATGGAAGCTATATTTTTGTATGAACCTATATATTTTCCATAATGGCTATGCTGATTTATAGTTTTTTAAAAATAAAACAAAGTTTATGCTGCAATATGTTGTCTTTATATTTTTTATTTTCTAATTTTTATGTTTTTGGTACAGGGTCTCACTATGCAGTTTGGACTTGTAGTGATCCTCCTGTTTTCAGCCTTCCTACTGCTGTGAGCAGACATGTGCCACCACATCAGGACTCCATTGCAGGCCCACTGTACCGGAGCAGGGCTGTATTCTGCTATACTTTGTTATAATGGATGGCATCACTTTGCTAAGAAAAAGAACAACCAAAAACAAAAAGAAACACTATAAACATTTTATAAACAGAGATGAGATATAAAAACTAAACATTTATAAGTTGTTTTTAATATAAGCAAAGAGTGGCAGTTGAGAGTGGTTCACTTGTGACTATTCATCTACTGGAAGCTACAACTCAAACATAGGACAGTTTTTATACTACATTAGAAAAGAAAAAATTTAATAAATTTCTTAAACTGGAAAGCATTCTTATACTTTCATTTAAAAATAAAGTTATAGGCTTTTGTTATAGGCTTCTGTATAGCCATTACCATGACTAGACTTAGAACTCCTTGGCTCCCTAAAACTATAAATATGCCTTAATGTCTTTATTTTTTGCCATGGATTGCACTACAAGTGGTGGATTGGAACAAACTTGATGGGAATCCAATAAAATTTATCCATGTGATTACAAAAATAAACTTCCCAGACTGATACGAGAATTAGAAAGGGGTCTCTATATTTGACTCTCAACACTGCCAGAACACATGACCTCAGCCCAGCAACTACTTTCCAGATGTAGATCCTGGCAGTTCACTGGACCTTGCTTGACCAATTTAGAGAAAACAGAAAGACATAATGACCATCAGAGTGGTTTCATTGCCAGAATCCAACCCATGTACACAACACATCAAGCTCTCAGCTAGACCTTGAGCAATGAACCTGACAGTGCATTACCTACCTTCCTGGGAAGGCATGTAGTAGACCAATCTTTTTCTTTTTCGGGGTGGGGCGGGGGTTATTTTTTATTTTTTATTTTTGGCAGAACTGGAGATTGAATTCAGACCCTTGTTCTTGCCATGGAAGTGCTTATTCCACTGAGCTATCTCTCCAGCCCCACAGCAGACCATTCTTGAGGCTTGCCACCTAGGTAAGAACCAAAGTTCAGTTCAATCACCTGAAAAATCTCCTTGCAATGCCTAATCTTATAGTAGATTCTGTATACATTCTTGTGGTTCAGGGAGAAGTATATCGGGCCTACATACCTAACCCATATTACGGACAGGCTCATGGAGGTTTTCTATTCTATAGAAAATGATATCCCTATATATATTATTCTGCCTGGCCTGCAAATTTTAATGCACTTACAAGACAGACTAAACTAAATGTTACATCTCAATTTGTCTATCTTCCTTTATGTGTAGCCCATATATAACATCCTATCCTGTGAATATTGGCTGTAGATTGGACTTGGAAAGTATAACTGTTTAAAGAAAAATTTGCCTTATTAACCTTAAATTTCATTCTTTTGGATGATAATCTTGTAAGAGATTTTAAACTTATCATTCCTACTTGTGCCACTTATTTCAAGGAATTATTACTTTGTGGATTGTCCCCCAGAAGATTCCTTCTAGAAAAGGAACAAGACTGGCATGAGATTTTCTTTTCAGGCCTCAGAAGACTTGGCAATGTTACATGGTCAGTTAGAGGCCTCAGTCTTCCCATTTTCAGACTCATTATCAGTGAGAAAACTGAGCTCATACAACATAATTTATGGAATCTAACACTACCTTTTCCTGGTGAACTACTGCAGACTGGGCATCTCCAGATTGGAGGAAAAGTCAAAGTAGTATTACCAGGATATATATGCAAACATATATGCTTATGGGCCTCAGGTACCATTTAAAAGAAAGATAGAATGGAAACCAAATATGTTCTCATGTACTAATTGTTATCTGACCTATTTTATCATGCCCAAACATCCTTCCATGACTTCTCGGTGGTCATGAGCAGGATGCCTAGAGTTTGACTTCCAGTCAACCTAACAGAGTCATGGTGTCATACACTTAATTCTTTCTTGATAGAGACATTAACTAAAAGATTTATCAATTGGACCAAGAGGAATTTTGGATTAATTATAGCAGGGATTACTTCTTTGGTGCTTTTGATAGCCAGAACAATTATTGACCCTATGATGTTAGCTCATTCAATATTAACTGCTCACTTTATAGACAATTGGACAAGAATTTCTGGTGACAGTGGGAAAATTCAACAAAATATTAATATAAAGGTAAAAGCCCAAGCAAGCATTCTAGAAAACTCCTCCCTTTGCATGGGAAGTCAGTTTAAAAGTTTACAATTACAACAAGGTTTTAAATGCCTCTGTAATATGACTCACCTTTGTATCATCCCATTAGCATATGATAAAAATCTATAACCAGGGGAAGTAATAAAATAACATATACAAGAAGCGATTCAAAATATTACTGTGGATATAGAAGATCTTCAGAGAAAATTGCCCTCAATGTCACAGCAGACAGCCACATTTGATACCTAAGTTAAAGATTGGGATAAGTTTGCTGATGCTATTAAGAAAATATTTTTTTTTTCTGCAGAACCAGGGATTGAACTCGGGCTCTTGCGCTTGCCAGGCAAGCACTTAGTCTACTGAGCTATCTCCCCAGCCCTCAAAAAAATACTTTTCTGTATATCTCAAGGCTCACTTTTGGTGTTATTGTGGAATTGATATACTCAGTCTCTTACTTATAATCATTCTCATTAAAGTATGACATGGAAGGTTCTCAACTCTGCAATGACTAAAGGCCATACAGCCATGACTAACTCTGGTGCAACTTCTTCAAAGCAGAGAGAAAGAACTGTGGAGGATGACCTCAGTGACTCTCCTTCAAAGCAGACCATTTGTCTCCATTTTGGCTGTGCTGACCCTGTTTCTGTGTATTGATATGTACAGAGCTGGATAGGATTGTTCCCTATCCTTTGAATTGGATTTAACTAATGAATATTGGTCTAGCCAAAGCACTAGTCAAAGTCTTTGCAAACAGTGTGAATGTTTCCCTGAAAACCAACACTTGAAGCTCTTCAATATGACCCAGGTTGAGACAGGATAAAGAGCCAGTGCTCCATGGTGTCAGCTGGAATCCTGGGGCTTGAAAGATTATGCATCAAAGTTGAAGCGCCAGACCCCAAAACATTATATACTATTTTAATAATATAATGAAAATTACTTTTTCTGCATATCCTTCTCTCTGCATATGACAGAAGAACATACAGGCCTCTTACCTAGACCAGCTCACAGTACTAACCCACTTCCTGTAATTGTCAGTCATTCATCCTTGAGTCACTCCTCCTTCATGAATAAAACCCAGTTTGGCCCTAGGTCAAGGTCCTTGTTCCAGATAGCCATCACCATGACTGGACTTGTTGGCTCCCCATAAGCATATATATGCCTTAATATGCCTTTATTCTCATCTTGGGTGGTACTGGAAGTGGTAGATTGAAATTAACTTGAAGAGATTCTAATAATTTATCCATGGACTTGCAAATATAAACTTCCCAGACTGATATGAGGACCAGAAAGTGTTCCCTATAAGATTGAATATAATGGAAGATAAAATAGTAAAACTCTTAAAGATGTAGGCAACAGCTTCTGAACAGAGACACATTTGTTGAAGAATAATGCCAAGAATTTTCAAATGGTATCGTGTCAAATTGCAAGCTTCTGTGCAGAAAAGAAATCACCAAAAGAGTAAAAAACCTACAGGATGGAAACAAGAAGCTTGTCAGGTACTATTTCAACAGAGCACTAATATCCAGCATATACACAGAACTAAATAATTAGAACCTACCAAAAGAAGATCCTTCAGAAATGCACAATTAAAATTGCCTGTGGACTTTTCTCAATAAAAATTATAAATGGCCAGAAAATAAATTAAAAATGCTGCCCAATTTTGTCCATTAAAGAAATGCAAATCAAGACAATACTGAGTCCATCTTACTACTCTTGTAAGAATGCCTTTCATTAAGGACTCAAAACACAACAAATCCTGAACAGGAGATAAGGAAAATAAAACTTTTTTATGTTGTCAGTGAAAATGTAAATTAAAAGACTTGTGGAATATCTATATGGTGTTTCCAAAAAACCTGAAAGTACAGGGTTTTTTTGTTTGGTACCAGGGATTGAACTCAGGACCCTGCACTTTCCAGGCAAGTGATTATTCTACTGAGCTATCTTCCCGGCCCTGAAAATATAAATTGTACTTGACCTGGCAATACCTTTTATGAGACTTCTTGAAAGGGCTGAAGTAATCATATATCAGTGATCCATGCATATACATGTGCGCAGCAAATAGATTGCATTAGCTAAATTGAGCCATCAGCCTATATGTGCATCAACAGATAAATAGAATGGTGATGATGGTGAAAGAAATAAAGTTATAAAGAATGAACAATTTTACATTTTTATACAACATATAATTAAAATATAATAGTTGAAAATTAAATAGTTTGATAAAAATGTACTGCAACAGATGGTTTGGGGGAGAAACTGCAGAGATCACTAAGCTGTGTAAATGCAACATGGACTGAAATTTATTGTGCCTTGGTGCAAGCAGAGTGCGATAAGACTGCCTCAGTGAAGGGAAGTGAGTGAGTCCCTTTTATAGGCAGAGGGCCTCAGGTGGGACGATTCTAATACACATATGTGGTGTAAGTTTTTTGGTAGTCTTGAACCTCAGTGGCTAAGATGGGGCACAGGGGCAGAGGGGCAAGGACTTCGAAGTGTCCTGCGTAAGTTCTTGGGTGTCTCCAGATGTCCTAGAACTTGTGCAATTCCTTGTCCTATCATTACTTTTCCTGTGCTTGGAGATGAGAGCCTCAGGTGCTGAGCTGAATTCCCTGCAGAGAGTAGCACTTCTGCTGTCAGGCAGGCAGGCCGGGCCTGAGAGTCAGGTCCAGCTGGAGGCTTATGTGAACAATTCTAAAACAAGTTTAGACAATGGCACTTGGAGTTAGATGCAAATAAAAAAATGTCAGGTATAATATTAAATTATTTTTTATTTTCAGTAAATATCTTGACTATATCATTAACATTGAAGTAAATCTTATTTGAAGTGAAGCTTACACATTTAAAACTAATAAAAACTAAATTATATGTAAACTTGAAAATCTCAAAGTTTCTTAAATATTACAGTCTTCACAAAAGTGTGTTACATTACTGTAATTGTTAAGACAGTTTTATAGCTTTGTGAAATACTAATATTTATTACTAATCTGTTGCTTAAACTTCTGGGAGTGCCTTTTGGTCTACTAAAGCATATATAGTCCCTTTTTAACACTTTCTTTAGCTTTGAATATATGTTCATGTATATTTAATTATCTAGTATGAGCCTTTTATATAGTGCCTCACACAGTATCAAGAGAAAAATAAATTATGTACTATGCCTCATATAATTTTTCTACTAGTATATTCAAATATGCTAGTATTTGTGTAAAGGCAACATGGACTGAAATTTATTGTTCAGATCATGTTCTTCAGAACTGTTCCTCAGGTAATAAATGCATTTGTCCTGAAAGAGTCTTGGGCAGACAGATGAGTTCCAGATTATAGTTGAGCAGTGTTGGAGCTTATTCATAGGGCTCTAAAAAGATTGCAAGATTTGAAAGATTTTCAGTGGACCTAGCATCACTGGGTAGTAATGAACATTTACCTTGTCTGGTACCCAGGGGGAACTGAACTGCTTCCAGACTGAACAAAAGGAGCATAGTGTTTGGGTTTAGGGGCATTTTAGGATCTTCTATTGCACTGAGGTTGGCAAGCCTCTCCTAGGAAGTGAGATGGACTTGTCTTGCAGTGGGCCATTGACTAGGCAGAAGTATTTCACAATTGTAACAGAGTGGAACTAAGACCAATATCCAGCGCTATTTCAGGATCTGCTGAGGAACTGAGTCTAGAAATACTCATGGTGTTAAGTGTTGGTAACTCTCCATTGATCACTTTCCTGAACAGTTAGAATTACTCCCAGACCATAGCGGAGAGGAGATTGAACCTCAGATTTAGCGCCTTCTGAAGAATTGGTTGGGGCAAATCCAGCAAGACTGATGCAGAATGAAAATTTTAAGTCATGTGCTTCTTTATACTAATAATTCTTATTGTATCTGAAATATGTCTCTCATATTTTATTAAGTGCAATTATGCTTGCTGTAATACAAATGGATGCTAAACTGACATGATCATCCCTACTCTAGAGACTATTATATGTATGTGACAGTACTGAAGTAGCAATAAAAGCACATAAAAGATAAACTGATTTTTAGGCAAGTCCTGCCAATGTCTTAATTTCATGTGTCTAAAGTATATTCTTGATATGTAGCTTTTTTGTATTATGTTTAATAATATCTTTTTTATCTTTATTTTTTAATGTGCCTGTAAGTTGATATTGCAACTTTATATTATGGGAGATAGAAATATCATGTGACCATGTTATGTTTCTCTAGTGTATAACCAGGCTATTAAACCATCACCATATAAAATTTCCCAAACAAAAGGCCACTGTATGAAGATTTCATATGTGCTTATTCAGCATAAAGATAGCTTCAGATGCTGACAACAACAGAATAATTTTAGAACTGTCATAAAGTATAAACTTTAAACAATTGAATTTAAAGTGCATCTTTTGCTGTTTTACTCTGAAATATAATACTGTGAGGAAATTATTTCAAAATGAGATCATATAGTTATTTTAATTAATTTATTCTCAGAAATTATTAAAGTTATTGTACACTCATAATTCCTTCACAACACATTGCAAGCATAGCTATTATCAAGTTCTGCCATAGAGTTTAAATGAAATGTTTACCCAAATTTAAAATATTAATATGCATATTTTTAGAAAACTTTTGAATGCAAGATAGTATTAATTTGAAACTGTAATTTAATATTAAAAGATGGCATGGCATATTCATTTATTATTTATGTTACATTTTTCCAATATATCTTAGTATCCCTTTGCTGCTTGATAATAGTTTCTTTTATGCCTTACAAATTTCCACATTATCCTTCTTTACTGCAATTCTCACATCTTGTATTTCATAATTAAGGCAACCATCAAAGGAAGATTATGGAGAATTATTAAATAATTTGTATGATAAACCCTCCATATATTCATGTTTAAATTTCTTCTGGTAAAGCAAAAAAGTATGAGAAATCTCCTTGTTATTAAAATCTTATTTTGTGTGTTTATGTGAGGGTGTGTATTTATTAATCATCTGTTTTTCAAAGATAGTAAGCATAAGAGATGAACAAGAAGCTTTGTATTATATAATATTTTGTATCATATGATAAACACTAATTTTTTTTAAATTTTATTTTATTTTATTGAAGAACAAATAGCAAAGAGATGGTTTCAAATCAAATTAGCAGGACAGATTCTATAATTAATACATTGCATATTGTTTGCACAGTGGTTTTTTGTCATACAAGGTGCATACATTATATTCTACTTACAAACACTATTAGAGAAGATGTCTCTAATCAATGAATTAAGAGAATGTAGCTGTATACTTATCTGATTTTTTATTTATTTATTTATTTTGTCTTTTTGAGGCAGGGTCTCACTATGCAGTTCAGGCTGGCCTTAAGCTCACTTTGTAGCTCAGGCTGGTCTCAAACTCACAACAATCCTCTTGCCTCAGCCAAAAGCTGAATTATAGTGCAGTTGCAATAATTAATACTTTCTACCTTGTTATCTTTCTAGTGGTTGTCCATAGTACAAGAAGCTGACAGAATATCCTGTCCAAATCTTGCTTCTCATAGAATTATGCAGAAGTACTGCATATTTATCCTAACTGTACTGTTTATACAGACACAAAACGGTTCTTTCTTTGTTTCTTCATTT
>PVKA01029868.1:0-27869 GCA_004027165.1 Ctenomys sociabilis
GATAGATAATGCTGTGCTTCTACATAATTCTATGAGAGGCAAGATTTGCACTAATGGTGGTTGGACAGGATATTATGTCAGCTTCTAGTACTATGGACAGCCACTAGGAAAATAACAAGGTAGAAAGTATTAATTATTAAATCTTTGATGTAATTCAGGTATAAAAAATAAGATATGCAAATAGCTACACTCTATTTACTGATAAGAGACATATGGTATAATAACGTCTGTAAGTATAATATCATGTATGCACCTTCGATGATACCAAAACATTATGAAAACAGTTTGCAGTGTATTGATTTATGAAATCCATCTTGTCAAGGTATCTTAAAACTGTCTCATTGATATTTGTACTTCAATAAAACAAAAATAAATAAATAAATAAAGTCATAATTTGTGAGGTAGAATAGACAAGGAAACCAATATTGTTTCAGAAGAACTAGTACAGGATGCTTGAAAATATATTCTTCTATGAAAACATAAATAATAGTTTAAATTCTGAAATAGCTATTTGGCACTATTATCAATTACCAAACTGTCATATAACATGATGAATAAATATTATATATATTGAATAAAAAAAAAGAAAAAAGAAAAAAAAGACAACAATGAGCTTCCATCTCATTCCAGAAAGAATGACTATCATCAAGAAATTAATCAATAATAAATGCTGGCAAGACTGTGAGAAAAAAATGAATCCTTTTCCACTCTAGTGGGAGTGTAAATAGGTAAAACTAATATGGAATTTCCTCAAAAAACTAAAACTAGACGTTCCACCTAACCCAGTTATTCGCCTTCTTCGTATCTTACTAAAATATTTAAAAGTATTAAACCACAGTGATATATGCATACTCATGTTTATAGTAGCATAATTTATAATAGCTTAATCTTAGAAACAGCTGAGATATGCAACCATGAATATATGGATTAAGAAACTTTGTATTTTTATATACAGCAGAGTACTACTCTATCATAAACTAGATAAATATATGACTATATATATGAATAAAATGTATTGATTATTATAATTGTCCTACTAACCTGTTTTGAAACTCTCTTTGCTATTTCTTTCTCAATAAAATTAATTTAAAAAGAGAAAAAAAAATGTGTTCCACCCCTGAAAAGCCACAGGAGGACCACTTGTGTGGCTATTGCAAAGCTCAAGCCCTAAACCTGTTGTGTCCCAGTCAGGAACAAATACAAGGACTCTTCATCTTTATGCCCAGCCTTGCCCAAGAGAGTCAGGTGCAATATAGGTTTCAAGCTCACCAGAAGAATCATCACCCAACAGGCTCTAAATTCCATCTCATTACCCAAGCCATTTGGCTTTCTAATGCACACCATATTTGGTCCCTGATGTTCAGTAGCTCTGTATACACATCACAGCCCTGCCTGGCTGCGATCAAGAGCATGGCATGCGTTGCAGTAGTAATAGCTATTTTTCTAGTTCTAGTCTCTTAAACAGCCTTTTATTCCCATTGTGGTGTTTCTGATTCCTAACTCCAGTGTTGGCACTTACCTGAGATTCTTCATTGCATTCTCTTAATTTTTGCCTTAGTCTGGTCTTCTCTCTCAGATACAGTACTCCCCACTGTAGGTAAATGGTCCTCTCTTGCTCCCTATCTGTTGGATATACCTATTCCATTCCTGCCTATATTGTAATCCTACAACACCTTTCCCAAGATATAGTTACAGCACATGTATTACCTGCACATGGGGAAGTATTGAGGATTTCTACACCTACAAAAAATTAGGCTCAGTATTCCAACCTCTGACTCATGACTAGGCTTCCACCCTGAATTCCTAATTTGCTCTCCATTTTCCCCTTCTAAATTAAAAGTCCTGCCTGTGAGAACTAATAAAAATAGCAATACCTAGGATCGAGTCAAAGAAAAACAGAATCTACTGTATATTACAAGTGAAGTATTTTAGAGATTGACATACATGTGAGAAAACCAAGGATAAGTAGACTGAGGAAGCCATGACCAGCCACCTTGGAAGTGGTTGATTGCGTAAGACTCACTGAAAATCTCTAGAAATCTCTCAGATCATGTCTTCAGTTTGCACCAGCATCCAATGATCAGGTTTCCTTTCTTTCCTCCTCAATCTGACCTAAGATACTTCTTGTAAACATCTTACCTGAGATCGAGTCTAGGCAGTTCCAACTGAAAGGCATACCCTAGCTTTTCATCTGTCATGAAGAGAAGGAGCTAATTTCTCTTGAAATGTTGAGTTAATTTTAAAGCAAACAAGACAGTGTACTACTGCAACACACCATCTCTTTGATAGGTCAGGACTCAAAGTTTCCCTGGAACACTGCCCCAAACACTCCCCCTCTCAGTTTCCTAGGTACCCTGCACCAACCCCAGCTCCAACCCTTCCCCATATTGTACACTGGTCTCAGCTCACTTTCCCTTGACCTATGTTGGTCTCAGATCACTTCCCCAAAATTCAACCACAAGGAAGACAAATGATATCCACCTGTGACCTGGCTGTTCCAGCCGATAAGCAGCCTCCCTAAAAGGTCCTATAAAGTATCTTGTCCCCCTTTGTTTTGTACTCTCTTGGTCCAAGAGACAACCCTACACCTGAGCTTCCAGTAAACCTGTTTTACTCGTGTCAGTGTATCTGGTCCAGTTCTGCATGGGTTCAGCTGCCTCAGCTTGACATTTCACTCTTCACCACCATGATGGATGTCCCCGAATCCCTTCCTTCCAGTTCAAACCCTCCAAATGAATTATACTTTTTAAGGTTATAACTATATAACTTTAGTTAGGGGCTAAGCCTATGGACCCCCACCTCTATTTGAGACTCTGCTCCACACTAGATATATCTTTTAGAAACAAAGTGCTACCTCCGAGCTGACTCTCTTCTGTGAAAGAGAACAAAGTTCTCTTTTTAGGAACAAAGTTTTCTAGGACAACACATGTGAACGAAGATGTACACTGGACATCTCCCTATAGCCACTGAGATTTGGATTGGGGGAGCTCCCATTCAGGGGCAACTCTGTTTCCATGATAGCTCACCTTGACCTAGGCATCCAGATTTTCTCATTTCCTACTCTTTCCTATTGGCTCAAGCTCCCAGCAATCTAAAAAGCCAAATCGTATGTATCATGACACTGTACAAGTCCAAGCAAGCCAATACTGCCATTACCATTTGTCTCCAACCAGGACTTTAGACATTTTACCAAGCTCTGCCAAGCTCTGGACTTCTTACCATAAGTGTATTGCAAACCATCCATTCACACTATTCTTTCTACTTAGAATACCTATTTAGCTCCCAAGCATCTGCCTAAAAATTGCAGCCTGTTTCCCAAGGTACATCTCAAATGGTTCATAATAATTATATTTCTCAATAACAAACATCATGCTGTCCTTGTATCTGGCTATTTGGGTGTGTTGTCTCTTCTATTGCACTGAAAATCATTGAGGGCAAAAACTGTTTATCTTAATTATGTCCCTCACCCACACAGTCATACAAACTTGCAGGAGCCTAAGACATCAGAGGTGAATAATAGAAAACTTTAAAATTGAATTTAGGAGTTGAAATAAGGTCAAGAAAGCTATCTGTTTCAAATTTTCACAAATTTGAAAAAGCATGCTCTACACCATAATTTCTAGTTACATAAAGCATGGATGGCCTAAGTATGAAAACAAGAAACCAGCAAAACGACGAGTCATGGGGGGAGAGGAATCTGGCCTCCAATTGCCAAAGTATTTTAACTATCATCCCATCTGAAGCTTAGAGACCCATGAGGAGTGAGTAATATCCCAACCATTTACCCAATTATGCTCCATTAGTGTCAATTATTTTTAGTCCACTAAAACATTGTTGAAATCCTTGAAGTTCCCCCTACTCTTCTCCCTGAAAATATTTCCTACTAAATGAATAACAAAAAGTTTTGCTAAATCCTTGCAGAACCAAATGAAATGACTGAGAAAGAGCAAATACACCTTGTGAGATATTCAATTACAATAATATTCAGGCTCTAGAGTGAATAATAGCCCAATAGCATAGCAGATGTCAAAGTAAAAGACACAGGGAAGTAAAGCACTAACACAAACGAGGCATGACAGGGAATCTCTGTTTTTCACTGAAGAGAACAAATTCAGATTGTAGGCACAGAAGTAACTTTATCCTGATAGGTGCTAGACATCAACACAACCAGGTGGATAGGAATGGAGCCAGGATAGGAAACATGGACATCCAGGTTTCCAATACACTAAGGCCACTATCTTTAAGGTAAGAGTTAAAAGGTAGAAGATACACAGCCTGCGCCAGCAGTTGTCAAGCCATACTCCAAAGACCTGAAAGCCAAGCCCTGAAGGCAAATATGATACAAGTCTTGGGTATCACGGTTCTAGAGGAACTCAAGCATTTGAAATACCAAAAGGGCTACACAGAGCTGAAGAAGGCAATAGACAAAAGTACCCAAAATAGACAATTCTAACTGTCCTCTTGAGCAAGATAATGACACTGAAAAGAATGCAAGAAACTCACATTTATGAAATAATCATAATTTGTTTCTGAAAACTGGTACTATTTGATTCTTTTTGTACATTTCACTAGTTGTGAATTACTAGAAATTGACCGGGCAATGTAGAATGTAGTTAAACTAGCTGGTGCCAAGGACTATTCTGGATACAAGTAAGTTCTATTGGTCACTGGTACAGGAGAACTAGATACAGTAAATGTTGCTTCCCAGACACATCCACCACCACTATCTCCTGTCCCACAAGCTCTCCTGTAGTGTCGGCCTCCTGTCTTCTCATCAAGCATAGTCTCACTACCCTACTCAGGGCTCAGGGAAAGAAGTGACACTGTAAGATTTCTGGAGCCAGACAATAAGATTTGCAGCTTCAGCTTTGAGTTCTTAGAAGACTTTCTCCTGAGATGCTTCCTCTGAGGACTGCTGCCTTGCAAGGAGAGTTCACAGTGGCACAGAAAGCCAAGTGCAGCTCTTCAGGTACCTAGCCCCAGCTGGGCTCTCAGGAAATGTCACTGACTGCCAGCCACATGACATTAAACCAGCAGAAATGTCAAATGAATGCAGCTATATAGCCTTTATTTTACTTTACATGAAAGATTACAAACTGATTCCAGTTAATTCAGAAAAGAGTGAGGCATAATAATAAATTGTTGTTCCAAACCATATATTTTTGAGTGGCTTCTTATGTAGCAACAGGTTGTCAGTACCTGAGGCTACAAGGGTGATTTTGAAAACTATTTCTTTTTTGTCTTTTTGAGACAGGGTCTCACTATGCAGTTCAGGCTGACCTTAAGCTCAATTTGTAGCTCAGGCTTGTCTTGAACTCACAACAATCCTCCTGCCTCAGCCTCCCCAGTGCTGGGATAACAGGCATGCACCACCACACCCAGCAACTATCTCTTTCTATAGCTGGTAATATTGGGGCCATGACACGCAGTTGTCACCATTAGCAGAATCAGTAATATAGTTGCACCCACTCTCCCACCCCACTCCATCTCTTCTGATGCTCTAATGAAATGTTTGCTGTGGGATGGACATGAAAACGAAAATGATACTTGAGTTTGTCTGGGGATTTTGACTTGCAGTATATCTACAACACCTATCACTGCACATAAATGCAATCTAGCTAGTGCCAGGTACAACTGAAAAATATAGAAAATTTGTATTAAAAGGCCAAGATGGAAATCAAGCATTCAAGGTAATTGAGTAATTACCAAATACCTTAGATACTCGATGTTTTGGTGATTATTGGAATTGCAGAAGGAAATTTTCCAAAGAGATAAATGACATCTTTCTCAAACAATAACAGTGTGCTGCTTGTACTGTCATTGCATTTCCTCCTAAAGCCCCACACATGCTAGCTATTCCCACATATCTACAAACCTTCAATCATCCAGTCCAGGGCCAGGGAGATGGCTCAGTGGAATAAGCGCCTCCCTGGCAAACGGAAGGGCCTGAGTTCAATCCCCAGTTCTGCCAAACAAAATTGTCCAGTTCACAGTAATTCAGGGATATAATATGCAACATAAAGTGATTCTCAGTTTACAGTCAATATTTAGTCATCCATATTTTAAGAAATCATAGCACAATCCATTCAAGCTTGATTTAAATACTGGGTGCATAGATATTTGGGCACACCTGGATATTTCACCAGTTTAATGTTGATATTCCTGATATTTAAGTTCTCTGAAATCTAGATGCCCCATCATCTCCCAGGTAGGACTGGAATAGAAGGAAGGAGAGAAAATGAGCATTCATAGACTGTCTTATGCTCTACATATATTATCTATTTGAATTCCTGCAGCAGCCTTATTCTATGGAAAAGACAATTAAGGCCCATGAAGTTCAAGCTAAATTTTTTCCTTTCTGCATTTCATTGCTTAACATTCTAAAAATTTCTTCCTTTCTGCATTTCATTGCTTAACATTCTAATTAGGAGTCCAGACTTCAAACAAAGCCAAAAAACTAGTACCAGCAAGACAGCTCAGCAAACTCAGCACCTGCTTAGGCAAGTGCAGGGACCAACAACACATGCCATGCCAGCCCCACTTCTGGGCATGCTGAGCCAGCCGCTGAGACCAGGCAGGTGGCATATGCATATAATCTCAGTGCTGGGGAGGCTGCAAACCAATTATCTATTTGTTTCCTTATTTATTTATTTGGTTCAAGTCTCACCACTCAGACTCCTAGTGATCCTCTTGTCTCAGCCTCCCCAGTGCTGGGATTATAGGCCATACCACCATGCCCAGTTTTGGTGGCCTGCACAGTGTGCACCTGTGGTTCCTGGGCTGGCACAATGTGCAGTACCAGGGATCAAACCCAGGTCCCTGCACTTGGCAGGTAGGAGCTCAGACCACTGAGCTATCTCCCCAGCCTCTAGATTTATCTTCTTTAATCACAATTGAACCCTCTTATTAAAAGCCTAGACTCAGAGGTGAAAATGAAGGCAAGTCCTTTTAAAAGATACATGTCCTAGAATTTTAGGATGATGTTTATTTCTTGCTCTCAAAAGTGCAGATCAGTATAGTTAGTCAGCATGTCCTGGGTTTTGTTGGACTAGCATGGCATCACCTCTGCACCAGGAGGAAAAGTAACCCTAAAATAATAACATTTCTCTGTACTAGGAGAAAAGTAGCCCTACAATAACAATACCACCTATAATAACTCATTTTATTATATCAGTTTAAGCATATAGGCTGCTGGTACAGACTTTTGCCAGATACAGGCTTTCAATGTGTATATATAGATCACAGCCAATTTCATATTTTAATTGCAACATAATGAAAAATATAAATAGTCTCCACTACAGCCAGTAATTTCTACCTATTACAAAGCTTTGTGCTGGTGACTTAGCCATTCATTAAGGGACGTTAGCTCCATGAAGATGAATCTAATTCTTTCAGCAGTTTGTCATTTGTCAGTACTTGACTGCCGGCTGGAATTTTAAAAAAAGAAGTGAGTTTCATTTTGCGTGTGTGTGCATTTCATTCTAATAAATGGCAAGCTTAAAGAAAAATGTAGGATAAATAAAATTAGTCTCTAGTCTTTCATATGATGAAAGCATTTGCAGGCAATAAGATGCAATAAAAGAATAAAAACTGTCATAATCAGAAAACACATAGACTACGCTGAAGATTAAGTGACAATAATGCACAAAATAATTTTAGTAGTAATCCTGGGGAAACATATTTTACTAGGGTATTAATAAACTCAGTGTATGTAGCCAGAAAGGGGAGAAGCAAATAAAAACAGATCAAAAGAGACTTTCTAACAAGGACAGACAATTTCTAAAATGTAAGGTAAAATAAAGAGCATATTAAAACTAAATCCTGGTTAAAACTAAACGAAAATTTAAAGCAATTAAAATTATAGTATAACTGTTCTGCTAGAATTGGATGTCAATAAACTAAAACAAAAAAATAACACATGAAGATAGCAATTTTTTAATCTTCTACTCATTCGTTTGGTACAGGATCTCAATACACAGCTCGAACTCATAGTGATCCTCTTGTCTCAGCCTCCCCGGTGCTGGGATTACGGGTGTGTGAACCACACCTGGTTTTACTGTCTGGCACAGTATGCCCAAGGTTCCAGGGCTGGCACTGCATGCAATTTCAGTGATTGAACCCTGGCCCTTGCGCTTGCCATGGAGGCACTTAGACCACTGAGCTATCTTCACAGCCCAAGAAATGCTTCTTTTATGTTGACAAACATGAAAGAAAAGTTAAGATGATTGAAAAGGCAAGAAAAATAATTTAGAAAATAAGATCCATTGAAGAAAATTAGGAGGCATATAAATGCATTGGGCCACTCTCATTTTACAAACATTTCAAACATGGGTAAAAAGAGTAGGCTCTGCGTGACAGTTGTGTATCACAGACTGCGATTAGACCCAAATGTTGTTTCTAGAGAATGAAAGCTTAGATTTCATAGTCTTGGCCCAAAGAGTTTCAGAATGAGCAGAATGGCGTTAGATCTACAATCCCTGCAGAGGACTACAAACTAGGCCTAAATAGCCGAGCATTAATAGAAACAAGAAAATCTCTGTCCCTGGAGGAGCAAGTGTCAAGCACTCTACATTCTGGGTGGAAAACTTTTAAAATGTCTTCTAAAACAAATTTTAAACCCAGGTCTTGCCTGGCACGCAAGGGTGAAACCAAATATTACAACTTTCTTCATGAAGCAACAATTTCAAACCAAGATATTAACATAAGAAAACTGGTGGAGACCGCTATATAATTTTTTTTGGGGGGGGGAATTTCATAATGATTGAAATTATGATCAGACTTGCCTGAGGCCTAGTATCTTGCCTTGCGAGCCAGCTGTGGCATGTGGGAACATAATTCTATGTGCCTCTGGCCACAGATGAGGCCTCAACAATCCTACGATCCTGTGATAACATCAGCTGAAGACACCCTGGTTCTTTGAGAACTGAATAGTAATCAAAAAAAAGAAAAAAGTTGCACCTACAAGAAAAGACAAGCTTCTTATTACCTGACATCTCTCTTCTCCATCCACATCAGCATAAGATCCTCATTGTCTTAATATTACTGCTGTCCTCTGAGTCATCCAATAATCCCTTCACCATTTTCCTTAATGTAAATATGATCAATAAATCCCGAAGTTCAAGGACTGATGAGATAGCTCAGTGGACTAAGCACCTGCCTAGGCAAGTGTGGGGAACAGGGTTCCATCTCCCACACCACATGCCACCCTGGCCCCACCCCCCAGGCACGCTGAGCTGGCGACCAAGTCTGGGTGTGGTGGAGCACGCCTATAATCCCAGGGCTGGTGAGGCTGAAAACAGGAGGATCACTATGAATCTGAGCTGCCTAGTGAGACCCTGTACCAAATACATTAAGAAATAAAATAAAAAATAAATACTGGGGTTCTGGCTACCTCATGGCCTTTTGTTCCTCATGGCCATCCCAGATACTCACCAAACTGCCATTTGTCTCTTGCTCTTTCTTTTATGCTATGCACCATAACATTTTCCAAGAAACTGGGGACTCGCTCCGGGGATCCTTGGTAGAGATCACAAAATCTCCTAGCTCTAAGAGAAGCCAAGACCACCACTTTTCAAAGAAGCTTCCAACGCAAGGGCAGCTCAGACATGTGACCCACTAAACTCAATGGAAAGAGAAATTCACAACATACAATTGCAAATCACCTAGGGACTAAATCACCCTACAGAAGAAACTGCAGAAAAAGAAATAGAAACATATACCACCTTTTGATAAAGCATAAACTATTTTGTTGTTATCGGGTTTGTACATTCCTTTATGCATTTGGAAAGCAGTTAGAATCAAATCAAGAGCGTTGTGCATGCTAGACATGACTTCTACCAAGTTAGAACTCTGGTAGTAAAATACGATTATTTGAGTTCATAGACTGTGTCTGAAAGAAGTAGGTTTAAAATGAAAACAATGAAGAATAACTTGATGTTTCTCGATTTCTGAACAATATCCTCAGGGACTCTTTTAGTATCTTGGGATTACACTCTACTTTTGTTTGTCTGGAACTGGGGATGGGAGTAGGAAAAGATTATAGACTATAAAAGGCACACAGTAACTTTTAGTAACTTTTATAACTGAGTTGCTGTTGGGTTTCAAAATCATATTTGTCAAAACTCATTCAACTCTATATCTAAAGAGATGAATTTTATTGTAATTATCTTATTCCTCTACATCTGGTCCTAAAAATATAACAAAAATCTGATTCCTTCTCTTTCATGTTATCAACAAACACAGCATTTTTTGCTCAGAACAAAAAATTTTTGTAAAGTTTCACCAAGATATAACTCAGTAAGTCTTAGAAAAGCCAGGTGTGAGAAACAAAGTGAGTTCAAATGATATTAAGGATTTTTTTGAAAGAAATTTTGCTTGTTTCAGTCAGTGAAGAATTACCTGGACACTAGCTCCCAGGCAAACAGCGACAGTCACACAGGAAGCAGCTGCGCTGGGACGGCCCAGTGTCAACCCACAGCCACTTTCACTTATGAAAAATGCATCACTGCAACATTAACATTCATTTACCAAAATGGAAACTAATGACTGCAGCCTTATTAAATAGGCTCGTCATTAAAAAAAATTAAACTTAGGGGCCGGGAAGATGGCTCAGTAGAATAAGCACTTGCCTGGCAAGCGCAAGGGCCTGAGTTCAATCCCTGGTTCAGCTAAAAAAAATTAATTTAATCAAAAAAGTAAATTTTTGCATGAAAAAAAATAGCAGAGAGAATTCAAATTTAGACTTTGGTAACAAGTAATCTGCTTTTAGGCCAGATGTATCATTCCTCTGTTCTTCAAACTCCTTCTTGGTGACAATAAAAAGAATGAACTGGATGATCCCTTGAACCTATTCCTGTGTTTATGTCCTAAGAATTAATGATGGTTTGGATTTGGACAAGAGACCATTAAGACATCTAAGTCAAATACTAAGTTGGAAAAAACTTTGAACTGTGAAGTCTAATTATCATAAATTGAAGGTATACAATATCACACAGTAGAAAAATCATGATTTCCTCAAAAATCCTCTATTTGGAATATTTTCCTATATAAACTAATATAAGTGGAAGGAAAATGTTATTGACAATCTTTATGTGAAATTTAAAACAACTAGCAAACAATGGCTTCATACATCATGTCTCTTCCCTCCAAAGTTCTGTTTCAACTCTTTATAAAGAATGATGAAATACTTCAGTACTTTAAGCAGAAGTTAGACTCAATCAGAAACATTTCAGCAGCTTACATGAACTTCAAGAGCACAATGTACAGCCACGCTTCCAAGGCACTAGAATGGGAATACTGGGGTTGAAATTACTTTTCCTGGCTTTCTGGGCTCATTAAGGCACCAGCTGGTGCACTGCACTTTAATTCTGGCATTCACCACCTAGAGTGAGCACATCCCCCACGTGGTGAGGACTCTGTCCTCCACAGAACTACCCACACTTCAGGTGTTGGCCAGATACAAGGCACCTAAGCCATATGCACTTCTGACTGACTGGCTACAAAACATGGGGTCACCACGTACTCCTCAGGTCTGATAATTTCCTAGCACATCTCACAAAACTCAGAAAAATTCCACACCTGTGATCATGGTTTTATTATAAAATATATAAATCAGGACCAGCTAAGAAGAAATGTAAGGCAAAGTCTATGAGAGTTTTCACCTGACAGAGACCTCCCCTGAGCTTAGGTGTCCAGAGTTTTAGTTAGGGTTTTATTACGTAGTGTTATGGTTTGTGTCTAGTTGTCTCCCCCAGTCTCATGCAGTCGTGGGGCAGCTTCTGGAGTTTGTGATTGACTCTTATAGCTTTTTTTTTCTTTTGGTGACCTGCTCAGCCTGCCCTGGGGGTGGGGCAGACAAGCATGTAGTGCTAGGGATCGAACCGTGCTTCCTGCACTTGCCTAAGCTTGCTTAAGCAGGCACTTAAGTTTGCTGAGATATCTTGCTGGCCTAATACCTTTTATTGTTGTTGGGGTTTTTTTTGTTTTTGTTTTTGTTTGTGATTTCACTGATTCCTTAATCCAATTCTAGGATTATTGATGTGAGTGCTCTGGACAGATACTCTGCATTACAATGTAAGGAGGGGAAAGAGGCCAGCTAGCTGCCAAAAGTGCTGCCACTCCCTTTGCTCCTTCTTGCTCTTTGCCACTGCTGCCATGAAAGATTGCTGTTCTACCTTGGAGCCAGCTGAGTATATACTGAAAGCTATATGAGCTAAATAAACCTTTCCTTCCTTCATTTTAGGTGTCAGGTATTTGTTCCAGCAGTAAGAGAAGAGTACCTGAGACATGTAGGCAAGGTTGATTAGATGATTGGCCCTGTAATCAAATTCAGTCTCCAGCTCTTCCAGCTAAAGTAGTCAGACTGGCTAAAAGTTACAGCACTGTAGTCAGATCTTTCTGGTGGGCAGACCTGAAGCCAGTTAAGGATCTGCTCTAATCATGCCATTAGCATAAATTAGATATGATCAAAGGACAGCAAAGACATGTCTATCCCTGGGGAAGTTGCCTAAGTCTCAGAAGCTCAGGCTAGGAACTAAGAAATTCTTTATTATACAGCATAGGTCATCTTGGCTTCATACTTTGAAATATCTTAAAATATTCTCTCTATACATTGATATTCTTGGTTTCAGGGTATTGATGGATCAAGATTGTCATGATCTCATGACAATATCATAAACCCAACTCCAAATCAGTAACATTCTTCTTTTACATTTCTGGGAGAGAAATCCAAATATACCTCAGGTAATCCAAGAAGTATCCACTGGTCTAAAAATGTGTGACTAGAAATACAAAGTCATAGCATGCTTCAAGACGAACTTGATAACTTTCAAAGAATAAAATGTAGATTTAGCTAGCATCAGATAATGTATCTGAATTATGATTTCCATGATTATGAAAATCACAGGTGTGCAAAGGGTGTTTAGGACGTGTGAACAAGGACCTCCGCAAAGAAGGCCAAGTATAATCAAACTCTAAGGCAGTTGCCTTTCTTCCTATTCTCAATTTCAAAATTAAGACTAGAAATAGGTCTGTTTAACTTTATACAAGTAAGGATGATTAATATTCGTGAGAGACAAATTCAAACTGAACATGTTCTTTTTATATGCAAAGGGTTCTAATTTGGTTTTAAAAAATCACTGTAAATGGAGAGAATAATTTGTAGTCAATGGAAGAAAAAAAAAGGGAAATTCCACTTGGAAATATTTACTAGGGTCAATATGTGGAGAGCCAACAAAACCTACAATAACTAGCCAAATATTGTATATTTGAGCTAAAAGAAGAAAAATAAGATCTTTTCAGCTGTGCATGAGAGAAGTTAATTAAAGTTGGATTAATAAAAAATGGCAATGCATCGTAATGCTAGAGAAACACATGAACTCCAATTCCAATCTGGCCTCTCCAAGAGGAGGCGAAACCAAGGCCTGAAAGCTTTCAGGAACGTAAGCAGCTTATTTTAGCATGTTCTGTCCTTATTTTGCTCCTCAGTGCTCCCTCCCATCTTGTTTCTTTGGCTACAAAACTATGCCTTGACAACATGGACTTTGCCTCTATTTGAAAAAACCTTAAATTCTGGTGCTTTAATTGCAGAAGTTCCCACTTCCATCACATAAGAAATGGACCAAGTAAGGCCAGAGAGATAGCTCCATGGACTAAGCTTGCTTAAGTGAGCACAACTTCAGTAAGAAACTCCCAACTAAACTGGATCAACATAATTCTGAATGTGGCTAAAGGAACCTACTCAAGGTGAAAATCCCCACCTGCTTGTTGCCTGAATGATATAAAGGGGAAAGAAAGAAGGAAGGACAGGCTTCTGTTTCTCCCAAGGAGTTCCAATCTTCACCTTCACCTTGGATGTCATCTCCTGGCCTCCAGCATAAACCCTTCAGATTCCACCACAGACCCTGTTACAGTTTGTGTCTGGATGTTTCCCCAAAGCCTCAAGTGGTCTTCAGGGGTGGGATTTTCAGAGGCAGCTGAATCTAGAGTTTGTGAGTCATGGGCCAAAGGATTTGAGTGCTAAATCTACTTACCCTAGGGAGGGAGCCTGAGTACAATAGAAGGAACAGAAAGAGCTCTCTCTCTCTCTGTCTGTCTGTCTTTCTTCTCTCTCTCTCCTCTCTCTCTCTCTCTCTCTCTCTCTCTCTCTCTCTCTCTCTCTCTCTCTCTGCTTTTGCTGACATACCACCCTATATGGGAGCCAGCTGATTATGGATTGAAATCTCCACAAACTATGAGATAAAAAAGCTTTTCCCCTTCAAGGGAAAAGGGTATTGGGTATTTTTCCTCAGCAATGAAAACAGAAATGTCAGCCTTCCAATAGGGACTCCCCACAGGATGCTACAGTGAGCTCCAACTTTCAAGTGGATCCTTGGATCTCTAGCACATACACAGACCTTTTGTATTCTCCCACACCTGATCCTATGGGTAGCCACTGTAAGCCAATCTTATAAGTTCTTACTTATTTGTATGTTTTGCATTAAAGCTGTCCCTTTAGTAAGCACTGACTGATACAACCACTGTGGACAAAAGACAGTTTTTTAGCCATTTGTGACTTGAGAAGTTTCACCAGAATGACTCTAGTACATCTCTATTGCATTTGGTGAAAAAATAACAGGTGGTGTGGCTAGAGACAATATCTAAGCAGCACTCCTATAATCTACACCATGGATTCCATATATAATTTTCCATAAATTATGGGAAAAATCAATGTTGAGAAAGCTCATACTTGGAGATAAGATCCTCTGGAGCAGAAGTGATAGGGATAAACAGCCACAGAAGGACTTCAGTGTTAGGGAAAACTGAACCATTGGTGATTAAAAATATTGGTTTTCATTTTCTTCAATGTACTACATAGAATTTCTAGTAGATAAAAAATTTGAGGGTCTGAGGAGATGGCCCAGGAGAATAAGCACCTCCCTAGCAAATGTAAAGGTCTGGGTTCAATATCCAGTTCCGCCAAAAAAGAAATTAAAATAGCCTTATACTCTAAAAGATTGACTGGAAATGTTTATCTATTGAGTATTTTATAAATCTCACAATAATTTATTACGAGATGTGTAATTATTATTACACAATAATAATTACATGACACATGCCTATAATCCCAGCACTTGAGAGGATTGAGGCAAGAGGAACACCATGACTTCGAGGCCAGCCTGGACTATGTGAGTGAGTTTAAGGCCAGCCTGAACTACATAGTGAGACTCTATCTCAAAAAAAAAATCACACCTCTAATCTCAGCACTTGGGAGACTGAAAACAGGAGAATCACTATGAGTCCAGTCTACAATGCCTTAAATCTAAAAAAAGAAAATTTCTCCAACCACTAAAATATGTGCTAAAAAAGAATAGATATGTTCTGAATAATCATAGGCAAATCATGAGTTATTTTAATTACTCATATAATTTCAAATGCACAAATTACAAATATAAGCATATATATTACACACACACACACACACTAGCTGTATACCAAAATAGAAACAGCAGTCTTTTTAGAGTAATAGAATTATAGATTTCTTTTTGTGAACTGTATTATGTTCTTTCTCAGTTTTTGTAATCAATTAAATTACTTTTTAACCAGAAAACACTTATTTTTAAATTAAAATGCAAGTTATCAAAGAGAGAGGCATAATCTCTACCTCCTTTGTCTCTGTGAAGTTGTTAATCCTGTTAGGAATCATAAGGATGCAGTACAGTTTGCCTGGCTGAAAGTATCAGCAAATTTACAGAGCCTTTGAAGTTTTCCTTCCCAGAGCAAAACACATTTCCAGTAAAAACAATTAACTTTATTTTTAGAACAATTAGACTCTAATAGTAAATTTATAAAAGAAAATAATTACAGCAATATTCAGAATCTTCAAAGGCATTAACACTGATAACAACAACATAAAAGATCTAATAAAAAGTATAAAATGCAAAATCAAAACAGCAGTTTTGTTAAAACTATGGAATTACGTTTAACAGTTTCTAGGCACTCATCAAAAGAACTTATTCTCTTTATGATATTATTTTGATTTGGAAATGCTGATGCCAACGACTTTATTTTCTTCACTTAATGGTATTTTCATGATTATATTTGGTTTCTCTGAGAATCTCATGAAGTCTGTTAAGAAAGTATGAGAAGGGTGAAATGTACTAGATGCAATATTTAGAAGTAGTAGAAACTATTGTATACTTAATTCAAATGTATTTTCCTATAAATTTAGTATAACCGTCTCTCCCTAGAGAGCATTAACTTTACCTTTCTATCTTCCAACAGCACCTTGTAGCAATGAGCACGGTCTTCCTTGTATATCTAAGATTACACTTAGATATCAAATCGATCCCTTTTACTAAATTCATTATAGAATTTAGTATATGTTCTATTCTTCTATTCCTCTAACTGAAAATAAAGGGAAACATTTTATTTCAATTGGAACTTGTAATTTTTTTTTTTTTTTTTTTTTTTTTTTTGCAGAACCGGGGATTGAACTCAGGCCCTTGCGCTTGCCAGGGAAGCACTTATTCCACTGAGCCATCTCCCCGGCCCCAGAACCTGTAATTTAAATATGCATTGTACCAAATACACAAAAATGTTAGTATACATTGAGATCAGTCTACACAAATATGGTCCCTTCTCTTTTCTCCTCCCTGAGTGTTTCTCTTACCTCATGCCAAAGCACCCAAAACATATCTCAGTTGAAGCATTGCAGAGCCCTGAGGTTATTTACCCTGTCAGGATTCATTACTGAAAAATAACTCATTACTGAAAAGCAAAGACTCCTTGAGCTACATTAAGTTCAGTCTTTGATTAGTGGTAGTTATCTGAGTAAGAGAGAGGACAGAAACAAGGTGGTGAGGGTATGCACAAGCACATTCATAGAATACGGGATGCAAACGGCAAATAGGGTCACAAAAGCAAGCACTGTTGATTAGCTGCAGATCTGTGCAGAGGTGAAGGGTTAGTAATCAAATTGAAAAAAACTTTACTTTTGCAATTGAGGAAGAATACTTCAGTTCATCTTATTAAGGAACAATAGAAGATAAGCCAGTCTTGGAGATGAGCAGTTTCCTTTATTCATCACACGGTGGGGCTTGTTTGGACTCTCTGTGCTCCAATATCACGCTTAGAGCTCAAACAGGGAGCAGCTTAAATTAGAAGTCTCATTTCACCTTCCAGTGAAACTGGTTTTACATGGTACTTGCTGCTGACCAGCTGCTCTACACGAGTACAGACTCTGCCCAGTGAGTGCCTCTGTTACCGTTGTCACATGCCTACAGGCAGAGTTAATGCCCCATAACCATTATTTCTCATGGACTAAATGTTTCTGTCCTTGTAAACGTTGTAGGCTGAAGCCCTATTAAGAAGTGGGACCTTGGGAGGAAATTAGGTTTATTTTTTTAATTTTTTTTTTATTTTTTAAAGAGAGTACAAAATAGTATTAAAACAGAAAAATCATGGCTGACCAAATAGCTCAGCAGATCAAAGCACCTGCAAGCAAGCACAAGGACCAGGGGTTCCATCCCAGGGCCTGCCATGCCAGCCCCACCTCCTGGGGAGCACTGAGTTGGCAGGTGAGATTGGGCATGGTGGCACATGCCTGTAATCTCAGCTCTTGGGAGGCTGTAAACAGGCGGATCATTACGAGTCCAATCTAGTAGTGAGACTCTGAACACCCTGAAAACCCTTCTCTAAAAATACAGGGGGGAGAAAAAAGGGAGTAAGGCTTAAAAAAGACTCTTGGTCTAGTGTGCTTCAAAGAAAAAAAGACAGTGTTCAATGATAGCCTTCAAAAGACAGCAGCACCAGTGTGGCTGATAAACTGTTGGATGACAAGATTAATGCACGTGGGAACCTAATTAGGCACCTCAACAGAAGAAGCCTGCAAGAAAGATGATAGTAGATGAGCAGAAATATTTCTAGCTCAGACTAAAGAAGACAGAAGACATAAGAAAAATGGCTACAGCATGTGCTATTCCTCTTGAAAGGTAAGAATTTCTCTTCACGTTGTAAGAATAGAATAGGAAATCTCCAAGCCAGCCATCTCGTGTTTGCAATGCTAGGGACCGAGCCCAGGGTTCCCCACGTGCCAGGCAAGTACACCGCCACTGAGCAACAGCCTCTGCCCTTTTTTTCCAACACAAGGTCTCACTAAATTGCCCAGATTATCCTCGTACGTGTGATCCTCCCACTTCAGCCTCTTCAGTAGATGGAATGACAGGCACGCACCACTGTGTCTGGCTTGTCATTCTGACTGCATGATGGCAAATAAGGCGAAACGTCAGGCTGCAGCAGGCATGGGAATATGCCACCCAAACCGTGCTTCAATAAAGGACTTGCCTGACTGCGGGTAGTGCCGCCATCAGGCAGCCTCTAGATGGCAGCATCCACGCAATCTTAGCGATCAGAAAGCTAAGAACCACCTGACTGCCCCCTTTTCCTGGCAAGGGGGTGATGTAGCCGACAGCCATCACACCTTCTCCCTCACTTATATTTGTTCCCTTTTGATCTCCTGTAAGAATAGTCTGGTACAACTTTCCTCAGTGTTCTCCCGGGTTACTCGCTGGCATTCATTCTCCAGTTTGTGCTGACTCGAGGTGCAGTCCAGCTGTCAGCATGGTGTCCCCTCTCCCCGCTTCTGCCCCTCTAAATACTTCTGTAGCTTCTTTGAAGAAGTAGTGGGGCAACTGCACCAACATGGCAAAGAGAAAGAAGGGTCCAATTGCCACATTCTGGCCTTCTCCTTGTACAAAAAATTAATTTCTTCTCAGATTTCTTCTTGTAACGGAATGTAAACCCAAGTGAATAGGAGCCCCTTCCTTGGTATTTATTATGTCTAACACAAATAGAATGTTCATGAAGTCCATTATTAATTTGTTGATTGATAGTATGGGTGAATGAATGACAGTGTTTAACATTATCGAACCCATGTGTCCTGGGTTCAACAATATTAGCAATCTACATATTTGCTTATTAGCAAATCTATCCACATATGTAGATTGCTAATATTTATTATCAAATCCACAGATTTGTTAATAAATCCCCAAGAGCAATCTGATTTCTAACCATTCAACCACTGGCACAAATCTGCTCTCCCTGTTTCCCTTTTTCATTTCAAAATCACATCCATGTTTTTCTTTTAGGGCATTACCACATAAAAAGAATTTCTCCAGTAAGATCATTTTGATACTTTCTTTCATATCTCATATTCAAAGGAAAAGAAACTTTGCTACAAAGGACATTGGGCTATGTAAACATATAGCATATTCTTTAAATGCTTCAGTTTCAAATTCCTACCTGCTCCCCAAGGTAGTGAAAATTTACAGGTGTTTCTTAAATGATTTTAGAAGTTGAACATTCATTATTTTGTTATGTCATGAAATCCTAGACACAGTCTCTTGAGATACTAGTTAAATAAGCAAAAGTTTCCAGTCAATCTATTTCATTGGGATAATTTTTTTTCTTGTCCTTTCTAATTTCTTATAACTTCTTTTTTTTTTTTTTTTACTAATGTCACATGCCTGTATCCGGTAATATAAACATCCCTGGGATAACTGATGACTCTCAAGGTGGATCTGATAAAGAAAATTCAGACTCTGAGCCTTAGAGAAGCTTTCTGCTAAAATTACAAGTTATTTTGGGTCTTTTTAAATTAATTTTATTGAGAAACAAATAGCAATGAGACCATTTCAAAACAGGTTAGTAGAACAATTACAATAATTAATGCACTGCATATTGTTGTCTTCATAGATTTATTCACAGAACAAGATGCAGACATGATATCCTTTTCAAACACTATCAATACAAATCTTTCTTCTCACTGAATTAAGAGGAAGTAACTATGTATCTATATTTATGGTCTTAAAACTTGATTGAACTTATATCCCTATTAGTTTCTTTCATCTCAGTTATGTTTTCTATTAAATTGTTGATTTTTATATCTATTATATAAGCACACATTTGACACTAATTATGTGCAAATACACACTAGCCACTAGAAAAATTAAGCAAGACCCTTTGTCTGAAAAAAAAAACAAGAACTCACTATATAATTGCTGACAGATGCAGCAAGTATATAGTGAAACATTTAGATACAATACAACCCAATCATCTAACAGAGGAAAGCACAGCTTTCTTGGGCATTGCAGAAGAGGGAAACCCAACCCAGCATGGAAGAAGAGTTCAAAAACTATTTCTCACAGAAAGAAGCTTCTGAACAGGAATTACTTCTACCTACTCTAACTGTGATACAAACCCCAGCCATCCTCCCTCAGATGGGAGCATTGCAATAGCCCACCAACAACTATCCTCCGACAAACCCTTCTACCTGTTATAACTGCCAGGGAGCTTCTTGAAAATAATCAGAAGATATCATCCCTCTAAAGGTTTCCTTACATTTTAAAATAAAAGTCGTCAACATATCCATAAAATTACACAATAGGGATTATGGGGAGCTAGGAGTACGGCTCATTGGTAGAACTGCTTGCCTAGAATGCACGAGGCCCAGAGATGTATTCCCAGCAGGAAAAGAGACAGGATGGAGGGAGGGAAAGAGGGAGAGAGGGGAAAAGATAAGCTACAGTATAATATGGCTATTTCTTATGTCTCGCTTTCTATTACTCTTCCTGTCCCTGGCTGTTCTCTATTTGTACAAATTCCCTTGACATTCTTCAAGCATATCAAGTCACCTACCAGAGGCTTTTTCTCTTGCTCTTCTCTTTACCTAGAAATATGCTGATGGCTAACCCATTGCATTCAGGTCTCTGCTCAATTGTCACATCCTGTGAATGACCTCCTGTCACCATACCACTGAAAAGAATACTCCCATGGAGAGCACCGATTATTAGTGCATATGTGTTATTTACACTTTGCTTGTCTTTACCTTTAAAACATGTCTTAGGACATCACGATTTTATTTTTGTTGACTGCTGTATCCCAAGTACTTACAGAAATTTCTGCACTTAGTAGGCCCTCAATAAATATCTATTGAATTTTTTAAGAATCTATCACATGTCCCTAAAACCCAGGGAAAAAAATAAAAGGATTATATTTAGAAATTTTTTTTATAAAACAAGCCTGATTCTTCCATCCCATTAGCTAAATAATCCACACTAGCCAAGATCATGAAGCCAAGCAATGAAAAGATCAACTTCAAAGTGACTACAGTCAGACAGGATTACTTGTCAGAAAAGCTTCAGAATTAGTACTATAAAAAGTCAAACTCAATACTAAAAACTTTTAAATCCCACAAAGTCAAAATTAGCAAAGGCTCGAGTCTTTTTGGACACCCTTTTTCTGCCACATCAGCTTAGTGAAGAAGGGATTTCCTGATGGACAAGGGTACCTCGACCTTTGGCTATGGAAAGTTATGTAAGAATACTCTTACAGGGAGGTATGATTTATTAAAAAGGCAGGATTCCAGAGGCTCATGCTGTACTCGAAGATTTAGGAGGAGAGGAGGACTACATTGTTTATTTTTATTTGAATTAATTGCCTGAATTTAAATAGTGGAACTTTTCACATCAAAGTCCATATTTTATATTACCAGTTGGAAAGGTAAAAACACCCAGTGACTCATGATAGTCAGGCAGAGCTGAGCTACACCGGGATGCCTAAGATAGAGAAGGCACTGTGCAGCAGGCCCTATGCTTACCATGGCTGCTTCGTGATTTCAGGGTAGCCTGTCTTCTGTTGCTACAGCAAAATATTTGAGGCTGGGTACTTGCTAAAGAAAATAAGTGCTATAAATTCAATATGAAATTGCCAGAGAATCCCGCAGGTTAAAGGCTTACTTCCTACCTTTGTGCTACCAAGAGGTGGTGGAAACTCGAATAGGTCCTGCCTAATAGTCATCTGATCACTGGGAGTTCAGCCTGGGGGGGCTGGCAGAAGCTCAGCCCCTTCCTTCTTTCTCTCTCTCTTTCTCTCATGCCCCAGGCATGAGTAGAACACCTTTGCTCCACTGTATACCCACTGCCACGAGTTGTTACCTCAATGTCCGAAAGGTAACTAAGTTAGATAAAATATTCTAGGCTTGCCACGAGACTTGCTTTCCCATTTGATCCCAACTTAATCAGTTTTGCCTGAGTAACTATATTCATAATCTTATTGCTTGACCACGGTTTTGCTTCACTGCATGCCTATTTTGCGATTTCCCATTCTTTTCCACCTTGGACCTACCTCACACCCTGGATTTGCTCAGCAGTCTAAGCACCTGCCTAGCAAGCCCAAGGACCCAGGTTTGATCCCCAGTTCTGCATGCCCTGGTGATCCCAAGCTGTGCCAGCCTCTGCAACCAGGCATGGAGGCTCATGCCTGTAATCCCAGTACTGGGGAGGCTGAAACAGGAAGATTACTATGAAACCAAGCTGCATAGTAAGACCCTGTACAAAATAAATAAATAAATCAAAAGATTTTTTAATTTTTTTACATCCCTGGAGAAGGCAGAGTCCTTGGCAATCCCCTTGAGATCCTCTCTCTCTCTCTCTCTCTCTCTCTCTCTCTCTCTCTCTCTCACACACACACACACACACACACGCACATACACACAGAGAAGCTTTCTTTCCCCCCATGAATATATTCTGCTTTTCACCTCTGCTCTTCCTAAAATTCATTCTTTGATTTTAGAGATCACAAACCAGTACCAGATATCTAACAGCCTGGGAGTTTCTTTCCTTTGTAGCAAACACAGGTCCAAATACAGCAAGGCCAACCAACCCTGGGTGTAAACTGTCAAAACATTTTTTATAAGATGGTTCTCTTGGGTATTTGTTCTAGTGATGAAAATCTGGCTAACCTAAGAGGTTTATTTAGCTCACAGTCTGGCTCCCACTAAGAAGCTACAACATGTATTTGCAGGTTAGCAAATATTGCAATGCTACGCTTAGCAGCATGGTGGAAACTCAATACATTAGTCCCTTGCTATTTACCAGTTCGACTTTTGCAAACTCACTTTCATAGGTTTTTAAAAAATATCAATCTAAATTGTTTATTGAGGATTTTTCTCTGTATTGCAGGATTTTGCTATATTGTTGTTAAAATTACATTGATTTATGAGTTTTGAAAATAGTTAAGAGCATTAGAAGTGTGGGACAGGTTTCTAAGAGTGTGGGAAGGTTGTTTTTTTTTGTTTTGTTTTGTTTTTTGTTTTTTGTGGAACCAGGAATTGAACTCAGGCTCTTGCGCTTGCCAGAGAAACACTTACTCCACTGAGCAATCTCCCCAGCACCCGTGGGAAAGGTTTATAAAGTCTTAAAATATACATAAATACTAAAATATAACATCGCTACTTCCCTGATTTTCACTTATTGCAGGGTTGTCTGGAATGTAGCCTCCATAATAAGTGAGGGAACACTTATTTATCCCTCATGTTTCAAAAATATGCTTAATTTCCAGTTACTAGAAAATGGCAGCATAATTAACTAATTATGAGAAATTGAGGCTTGTATAAGATTTAAAGAACAAAACTGACCAGGCTTGGTGGGGAATGCCTGTAATCCCAGCACGAGGAAGGCTAAGGCAGGAGGTTTAGTGCAAGTTCCAGAACACCCTGGGCTACAAAGTGAGCTCAGCGCCAGCCTGAGCTAGACCCTGCCTCAGAAAGACAAAAACAAAGCCAAGCAAAACAACATCAAGGGTCAGCAAATTCTTTTGATGGACAGCCACATAATAAATGGTTTCAGCTCTGCTGGCAATCTAGCATGTGCCACAGCTCTCAGCCCAGATGCGGTACCATCAGTGCATACACAAAGCCTAACCAAATGGGTGTTATTTGTGGATAGGCACCGAAAGGAGAATTTCATGGAATTTTAATGGGTCATGAAATAACCGTCTCCTTTTATTTTTCTTTGAACCACTTAAAACTGTAAGAAAGTATTTTTTTTTCCTTCAAGCCACAAAAAAACAGGTGGTGGACAGAGTATGATCTACAGACCATTGTTGGCCAGTCTCTCATCCCAGGATACATGAGAGAATTCAAACCTGCTCATCCCAGTATACGAGCATCTTGTCAGGTTAAATACAAGAGCTCTTTCCCTAATCAGTTTAGCCTGAGATTTTTAATGGTTATATTTGAACTGTATTAGAGTTTAGGTTTGCACTGTCTACTGACGCCTTTGTTTGATCTTCATAAGAATCCTGAGAGGTACACAGACCAGGCATATAAATGTTGCATTTCAAATGCACTTGCTATTTGTATATATTATAATACCAACAGAAAATTTCATCCAACATGTCACCACTCCAAGGCATAACACTTGAACTTTTTCTCTGTGTTTCATTCTGCCTTTTGAGGCACATGAAAATTTTACAGGAGTCACAAGACTATAATGGTATATTGCACATAGTAGGTTCATGTATTATTTCATATTACTAAAAATAAGGCTTCATGGTAAATATTTAATATGCTATAGAAGTTCTTCTCTCCTCTTCTCATTGGGTGGGCATTTAGGAAGTTTATGACTTACCAAGATAAATAATACTGTGATAAATGTCTTCATTCTCTTTTGTAGGAGTAGTCCCTGCACGTCCCCAGAAGTGAGATAATCACACAGAAGGATAGTCAAACTTTTTAATTTGCTTTGGAAATTTCTTTCAAAGAAGTTCTATCAAAGCCACCAATAACGTATGGATCTACTAAAGCTGATTTCTCACTAGTGTGGGGATGAAAGAGTGGGCCGAGAAGCAGCTCAAATCTATCACCGGTCCCAGTGTCATATTGGGAAAGAACTTTTCATATTAAACTTCAGTATTTTCATCTGTCCGGTAGGAAAATAACAAATATTTTATTAAAAGAGATCCTGAACAGAATGTGACCCAGATTAAGCAATTTACAAATACTACTAAAACGTTTGCTTTGAAAATTAAGAAAGTAGCCAAATAAAGATTCTATGACATAATATTCATACATCCAGCCTCTCACATGAACCTAGTCACCAAGATTGTTATAATTCTTTTGTTTCTGACAGTATTTTTAAAGAGAAATAAAGAGGTTTACTGGAGGGAATTAAAAGCATATTCTCAGAGAAGCTAGAGGGCAGGCCTTCAAAAAGTGCATTGCAATCGAAAGTTGGGATATTTGTGTGTTTTGGGGAGCTGAAATTTGTGGGATTTGAGAACCTATAGAAAATTTGGGTTTGATTTACAACAAAAACGTGATAACCCACCCATGGAAGACAATGACTCATTTGATAGGTGACAACATAGCCCACTGTACAGGAGGAAAGCAATGACCAAGTTTATTATATTTTTAAGACCACATTTTTCCATTTGCTTTGTCAAATAAGTTAATTAATAGAATTAAATTAACTTCAAGGTATTTCAGATATGACAGGCCTGGAAAAAAAGGATAAACAAACCTACAGGTTAGAGATTCAGATAATCTTGAATACATTTACCTGCAGCCTGAAGTTGCTGTCTTTTATGATTTTCTTTGCCTCCTTTCTGTATTTACTTTTTCTATGCTGCTTCATTCTGCTTCTTCCCCAAAACTTAATGGATGCAGAGGGGCCAAAGTTTCATCTTCTTGGGAAAGTAGGTAGAAATCTTGAAGATAGGGGTAGGCTGCAAGTTTATGGGAAAAAAAAAAAAAAACAGAACTGCATAAGAGAATGCAGTTCAGAGAATCAACAGCTGGGATCTCATCTTACCAAGAAGCTTTCACGCAACAAAAGAAATTGCTAATGGAAAAGAAAATGCACAGAGTGGGAAAAAAAATTTAAGCCAATAGTCCCTCAGACAAAGGGCATATATCTAGAGCATATAAAAGCTTGAAAAAAATCAGAACTCCCCAAATTCAAAGACCCAACCTGAAAATGGGCATTTGAGTTGAGTACCCACTTTCCAGATGAAGAAATACAAATGGCAAATAAATAAAAATGTTCAGCAGCTTCAGTCTTTAGAGAAATGCAAATTAAAACAACACTGAAATTGCACCTTACCCCAGAGAAGGTGGCTGTCATGAAGAAGTAAACCAATAACAGATGATGGAGGAGTTGTGGGACAAAGAAACCCTTCTCTACAGTTGGTTGCAGTGTAGACTGGTACAACCACTGTGGAAATCATTGTGGAGATTCCTCAGAAAACTAGAATTAGAAATCCCACTCAACTCAGCTATCCTTCAGCTGTTAATCTTCCCAAAGAATTAAAAACATGATACCAGAGCAATTATATGTGCACCCATGTTTCCAGTAGCACAATTAATAATAGCTATCTCTTGGAAACAACCCAAATAACTATCAATTGAGGAATGGATAAAAAGAGTGGGGTATTTTAGTGCCATGGAGTGCCAATAAGCTATAAAGGATAAACTTAAGGCATTTTTGGTAAATGGATATAACAAGAGAAATAAATCAGACTCACATGTATAACAATGTATTGTCTCCCTAGTATAAGAAGCTGAAAGATCAAGAACCAAAATGTATAATAGATACTGGGAAATGGGAAGAAATTGAGCAAAAGGAAAAAAAACTGGGCTGAGAGAAAAGAACAAAGAGAAAAGGAATATATATATATATATATATATATATATATATATATATATATATATATATATATACTTATTTCTGTTAGTTCACTGAAAAGGCTTTGCTTATATTATTTGGCCAGTTCATGCCGAGATCTTGTAATCTGAGCAACTACTTTGAAGATAACTATATGCAATGGATTAACCATTGTTACTCTCCTACTATCTTGTTTTGAAAATTTGTCCCATTATTTTTATTGTATTTATCTTAAAAATAAACAAAACAAAACATCAAAGGTCCACCTTCTGATAGCTATTTGATGTTGTGGGGAGCTTGAGGGAGGACTCACCCTGCCTAATCGGGGATCAGATGTCTCATTCTTACTGATGCTAAAAAGGTGGGCTTTGTGACTTGAGAAACCATCACCACTTGATAGACTAGAAAAAAGGACAAAGACACAAGCAAGTCATGGGTGTACAAGTTTCACTTCACAATTGTGTTGAATAAGAAGAGGTTCAAAATTAATAGATTGTTGGTGGCTCCAAAATGTGATGGAAGGCAGACAAAATTAGGCAACTTTTAGCATAAGCTCTTCCTCTTCACTATTAACCTCTATTGGTTTTGAGGTCGCTACTGAAGTGTGATAGCTGGAGTTTAAAAGTATATCAACTCTTCCCTGTTTTATATGGAATCAAATATTGTCCTACTTTAATTATAATAATAGAAAAAGAATACAGTCTTATGGATAACCCACCACTATTATGGACTACTGGAATACCCTTCTCTGACAAAACTAAACAAAAAAAGGGGATTCAAATGAAGGACCATTTTATATCTGTATATTCAAAATAGTTAGGACAGATATAGCTGCTTTCTCTTAATTCGATTAATAGAAGGATTTATTCTAATAGTGTTTGTAGACAGGATATCATGTCTCATCTTGCATTACGAATAACCACTAAGAAGACAACAATATGCAGGTGTTAATTATTGAAACTGTTCTACTAATTCATTTTGAAACTGCCTCACTGCAGTTTTATTGTTTCTCAATAAAATTATTTAAAAAAATAAATATAGCAATATTTCTATATCCCTCTAACAGAATTTATGTTGCTATTTTGAAAAGGTGTCAGAGGCCAAGAAGATAGCTCATGGTCTAAGCAAGCTATCTCTGTGCAAGTGCAAGGACCTGGATTCGAACCCTGCTACCCCATGCTGTGCAGGCCCCACACAGAGCAGGCGAAATCGGGCATGGTGGTACACACCTGTAACCCCAGTGCTTGGGAAGCTGAGACAGGAAAATCACTACAAATTCAAGCTGCGTAGGGAGACCCTGTACCAATAAATAAATAAATAAATGATTTTTTAAAATAAGATGTCAGCAAGTTCTAAATCTGAGTTTATAACATCTTTTACCTATATTCT
>PVKA01029869.1:0-27871 GCA_004027165.1 Ctenomys sociabilis
CAGACAAATACACAGAAACTCCTCTATGATTTGAAGACTAAAAAATGTAGAATGACACAAGCCAGTCTTGTGCCTCTGTCCCTGTAGTATGCATGTGAAGTAAACACACACACACACACACACACACACACACACACACATACACACACAATGACAAAGGACTGAGAATGAAACTGCACTATCCACACAGATTTTTCACTAACCTCTGGCCTGTTCATACATGGGACAGACTCAAGTGGTGTAGAAAAGGCTTACAAATCTACAGTAAGAATAATGGATCTGTTTCTCAGAATACAAAAGACATGATTTACTATCTAAACCTAAGTTTGTACACCTGACGAAAATAAAATGTGAAACATTTTCCCAGATCCAGTATACAACTGTATAATGTTTATGATGCTCAGAAAATAATAAAAAATTATTTGACAGAAAATGAAAACAAAATCCAAACTGAAACATGTAACAAAATGAGGAAGAGCAAAAATAAACATAAACCAAGCCCCCAAGATAACTCAAATCACGGAAATAGAGAACAAACTGTTTAAAGCTGCTTGGACATTAATAAAAATTAGGGCTGTCAACAGAGATACAGAAACTTTATAGAGAACTGAATAGAATTTAAAGTTGAAAAATAAAAAAATAAAATAAAAAGTTAAAAGAGGGTCCAGTAACAGAATGGTGATGAGAGAAGGCAAAACTAAACCAATTTGAAAATATACAATTGTAAGGGGAACAGAGAGAAGAAAAATTGCTTAATGTTTGTTTGTTTATTTATTTATTTATTTATTTATTTATTTATTGTATCAGTGATCAAACTCAGGACCTTATACTTCCCAGGCAGGCACTTATGCCGCTGAGCTACATCCCTGGCCCAAGAGAGGAAAGATTGAACAGTGAAGACAAAGTCTCAGGAGCAGGTTGAGCAGTGTCAGAGCCCCTCATAGGGGAATGGGATTAACAGGAAATATATGAAACAATAATATGTGAAACCTTCTCAGATATCTCTGTAACACACACACACACACACACACACACACACACACACACACAGAAGACTGGTGTACTTCAATTACAACTTGGGTTAAATTTTAAAAGATCATAGTTTTGTGTGTTATAATAAGCTTAAAATCAGGGATGGAGAAAAGTTTGAAAGTAGGTAAAGAAAAATGATATTACACATATAGGAAGAATGATTTGAGTGACTGAAAAATTTTAAGTAACTGTAAGGAAGTGAAAGGAAGGACTGTCAACTCCAAATTCTGTTTGCATTAAAAATATATTTAAGAAATGAAGGCGAATAAAAAAAATTGTGATACAACTAAGAAAAATTAGATTCAGCAGATCTTGGTAAGAATGCTAAAGTGAAGGAACATTTTTAGCATGACAAGGCATGGAGAGACTTGAGTACATAGTAATGAAAGAGAGCCTCAGAAAAGATAAATAGCTACCTTAAACTTAAAATGTCTCACCATTAAAGCAAAAATCATATTAGTGTAATGTGCATTTTCCTATTTGTCTGTAGATGAAATGTCTGCAATGACTAAGATGAAAATTAGTGGAATATGACAAATACCAGAAACGTAGGCTGTATGTAAAATGATACAATACTAATGGTAAAACATTAGATGCACACATTGATATCTTGGAGTATTCACTGAAGGCAATAGGCAGAGACAACAAACAAACTTCTCAACAAATTAATATAAAATATTTGCAATACCATTAAATCATTCAAAAGAAGTCTCAGTTACTTTTCTCTTCTCTGAGACAAAATACCCAGTACCCATAGTTACAGGAGGAAAGATGTATTTCAGCTTATAGAGGTTTCAGTGCATAGTGGACAGGCTCCAAGGCAGAGTGGCCTACAGAGGGACCACGCAAAGGAGAAACAGTTCGTGGTGTGGCAGCAGAAGGCTTCAGTGGCAACAGCAAAGCAGCAGCAGCTGCTGTACTTATGTGCTGACCAGGCTTTAAGACCATTGATTAGTACCACCCACCCCACAGCAGGGCACTCTCAATCCCAGCGTCACATCCCCTAGATCCAGCTACTTCCACAGACCTGTGACCATGTGTGACCTCGAGGGGGCCTCTAGGTATAAACTTAGCAAGGACAGAAAGCAGGGACCCTTCAAAACACATGGAATCAATCCAAAGAGAAGAGAAACAATGGCAGACCAAACTCCAATCATGTTAATCATAAAACTAAGCCATACAGTACATGGGCTGGCCAAATAGCTCAGCAGATTAAAGCACCTGCAAGCAGGTGCAGGGGCTCAGGGTTTGATCCTCCAGCTTCTCATGCCAGCCCCGCCCCCAGGCCGTGCTGAGATGGCAATTGAGACTGGGCATGGTGGCCTGTGCCCGTAATCCCAACTCTTGGGAGGTTGTAACAGGCTGACCACTATGAATCCAATATAGTAGTAAGACCCTGAACAGCTTGTAGACACTTTCTTAAAATACAAAGAAAAGGAAGGAAGGAAGGAAAGAAGGAAGGGAGGGAGGGAGGGAGGGAAGAAGGAAGAAGGAAGGAAAGAAAGAAGGGAGGAAAGAAAGAATAAATCATATAGTACTGTGTTAGTAGTTTATACAGTTCAGTTTAAGAAAAGGCAGAAAAAATTTCCATGGTTAATTAAGAAGTCTAACCCTACTACGCACTCCCCATAAGAAGTAAATATGAAGAGCAAGGTAATATATGGAAATTAACTGAGTGAAAAAATTATAAGCCATGAAAACAGTAAACATTAAAAGCTCAATGGAGCTTGGGAGGCTGAAAACAGTAGAATCATTATGAGTCCAATCTGTGTAGTGAGACCTTGCATTCTCTCTCTCTCTCTCTCTATACATACATACATACATACATACATATATATATATATATATATGTGTGTGTGTGTGTGTGTGTGTGTGTGTGTGTATTAATAACGAATAACGTAAGGACAATGACAAAAATTGCTACCAGGGCTAAAAATATTTCCATAATATAAAAAGAATATTTCTATATGAAAAAATACAGCAGTTTATGAGGAGACATAAAGATGATCAATTTACAACCATTCAATGACGTAGTCTCAAGTTAACAAAGTGACAAAGGACATTACTTAAGGGAGCAGGAGAGTTTTAACAGCTGTTGTTTCTCATGAAATGAAAGAAGTAGATAAAAATCGATAAGAAAAATAGAAGATCTAAAGAACATGGTGAATTACCTTGATCTAATTGATGTTTCACATTATTATGTTCAATGGGTACACAATACAATTTTTAAAGTACACATGTATACATAGTCTAATATAGAATTGTTCTCTATATATTTGGATATGTATTGAGATATAAAATTTAATAAATTTAAATTCATAAAATCATGCAGATATTTTTTCATGACATATCAAATATCATATTTCAGATCAGAAGAAAATATCTATGCAAACCCAAATATTAAAATTAAATAAGACACTTCTAAATATTTATGATAGAGGGATAAAAAAGCATAAAAGTAGTAAATATTTTATATGAAAATATATCCAAATTTTTGGGAAAAATAAAAGTATTTATAAAATTGTTATAGGTTATAATAGAAAATATTATTTATTTAATAACAGAAAATATGGTAAGTAAATAAAGACTTACTTAGTATGAAACACAAGGGCTTGTACCAAGATGAAAGCAAGATCAGATATCAACTCAAATGCACAGAAAAAAAATGAGGAGCGCCCCAAGTGATGAATATGTGAATTAATATGCAAGACTGTGTAATGCTTTTCTGCTTTTGATTCACTTCTTCAAGAGGCACAAGGTTGCTTAAAGAGTGAATACAAGCACATGTTCTCACATGTAAGATTTGTAAGACATACCAGTGCTACATAGGTGAATGTATCAGCTAAACAAGAAAGGAAAGAATGAAGCTGCGCTGCAACTCTGTGTTTATATTTTACAAGGATTCAGTGTGCAACTAATTCTTGAAAACCACCCAGATGATAATCAACTGAGGGATGGATAAGAAAGATACAATATTTTTACACAGTGGCATATTACTTGGCTATCAAGAGACATAAATTAGAGCTTTTGCAGATAAATGGATGCACACAGAGACTATATGGAAGTGAAATAAATGAGATCCACTTGTGTAAATATTGTATTGTCTTAATGTTGTGAGGACCCAAGAGTATTACAGTCTGAAAGGTACAGTAGGTACCAAGAAAGGGAAAGAATTTGTTCAATGGGAAGAAAACCCTGGGATGCAGAAAAGGACAAAAAAGAGGCAGAAAAGATTTATTCGTGTATACATGTAGGATAGTTTAGATAAATGCATTGCTGATTTGCACTGGTCTTTTGAAAGGAGCAGTTAATGCTTAATTTTTATTTTATTTTATTCTACTTATTTTTTTCTTTTGAATTTCTAATAATTATTTTCTGTTATTGTTTTGGTCTGTTTTTTCTCTAAACTGATCTTGCACTTTTATGTCTGGTAACCTGAACAAGTAGTCTGAAGATAGTAACATACAGTACGAAAGTCATTTTTGAATTCCTATTTCTTTTTGTCTAGCGAAATTTTGTATCATTTCTAATGCTGTTTATTTGTTGTTGTTACCAGTTTGGATTCCTTAAAAGATGAATACAAATAAATAAAATTTCAAAAACTTAAACATTCCCCTATTTGCACACCTCACACTCAACTCTGCCTTTGCAGAACAGAGGTAGCCGTACCCAGTATCACATGCAACCCAGTGAAGCTTCACTGGCAGAAACGTATGGGGAGGCAGACTTGGTTGGCAGCCACCAGTTTGCCTTTTCCTGGTGTTAGAAATGGGTTTATAGGCCGGAACGTAGCTCGGTGGTCTAAGTGTCTGGGTGACAAGCTCAAGGTCCAGGGTTCAAACCCCAGTACACGCCATCCCAGAGGCAAGCCAGCCACCATAACCTGGGGGGTGGCACCGACCGTGATCACAGTGATGGGGAGGCTGAGACAGAAGGATTACTGGGAGTCCCAGCAACACAGCAGACCCTATTCCAAATAAATAAATAAGTAAATTTAAAATGTATTTTTATAAAACATAGGTAGTCTAGGGTGAGGTGAGGGCTCCATTTACCCTCTAACTTCTTTGCTATTCTTTGCTTCATCTTATGGCCCAATATAGTGGCTCAAGCATCGACTATATCCATATTTAAGCTAATAGGAGAAAGGAAAGTGAAGAAAAGCTACCCACTTCGCATGCTCCATTGTGTTTCTAAACAGTTCTATTTGCATTCACCCTCTGGAAACTCATTCTTCCATATTTATTCTTTCACAGGATAAACAGAGCTTATTCAGGATGACCTTGTATTCCCTTAACAGTTAACACTCTCTCCTAAGGAGGGAACAAATAGATGATAGGTCTCTTCTTTTTTAATTTTGTTTTATTTTGAAGAGTGAAAACAGAAGCAAAATCAAGCAGAAAAAAAAATGACAGAAACAGGGTACCATACAACAATACACGTGTTACAGATTTTGAAAACAGGAACAGCTAATTAACAATGGTTGTCATATTTATCTATTTTTAATGTCAAGTCTGTGGCTCAGATTAACAGACATAGTTATGTAAGATTGGACAAATAATTGAATATTAATGCTTGCTTTCAAGAAATCTTAGTGTTTTTTCCTAGTCTTTTTTAAAAAAAATCTTAAAGATAGTATAATAATTGATAAGACATTAGAAACAATACACATTTAGAAGACCAAGATGAGACGTGAACTCAACCATGGGTTTTGTAATTGCTGTCCTTGATGTGGTTGCTCAGATCACAGATATCAGCACAGAGAGTTATTCAAGGTGAAAGTTCTAAGCATTAATGGTTATTTAAAAAAATAACTAATAGAAATTTTTACTACAATCATCTCAGCCATCCTTTATATATACCTGAGGATTTTCATCCTTCCTTTTTCCCTATCTTTTCTCCTTGGTCTCATCTTCATTTTAACCCATAACTTCAGTTTCTTTCCATTTAATATATCTATTATACCTTTAAGGTTTTATTTATTCTTTCTGGTTCTTACACTAGGGAAACAATACTGTATTTACACATGTGGATCAGATTCATTTCACTTATGAGTATAGCTTCTAGTTGCATCCACTAACCTAAAAAGTCTTTGTTTGTCTTTCTTTACAGCTGAGTAGTACTCCACTATATGAGAACAACACATCTTTTTCATGCATTCCTCAAGTGATGGACACGTTAGTTGTTTCCAAGGTTTGGCTATGACAAGTTGTGCTGCTATAAACTTGGGTGCACATATATCAGTATAGTATGATGTTTTCAGTTCTTTTGGCAAAATATCCAGAAGGGGAATAGCTGGACTAAATGGGATTTCCAGTCCTAGTTTTATGAAGATTCTTCACAATGATTTCTATAATGGTTGTACTATTCTACATTCCCATCAGCAGTGGTTAAGGGTACATTTTTCCTTATAGCATTTGTTATTAGCTGATTTCTTAGAGATAGAGATTATTTCTGGGGTGAGATGGAATCTCAATGTTGTTTTAATTTGCATTTCTCAATTGGCCAGTTCTGTAGAACATTTTTTCATATATTCATCTTTCCATTTGTATTTCTTCCTCTGAGAAGTGCTTATTCATCTCATATGCTCATGTTTGGACTGGGTCTTTAAAGTTTGGGGCTTTAATATTTTTTATGAATTCTAGATAGAAGACCTTTGTCTGAATGAATGTGGGTCATGATTTTTCCAAATCTGTGGGATGTCTACTCTGTTAGTGATTTCTTTTGACGTGCAGAAACTTCTCAATAAGATGAGATTCTGGTTGCTGATTCTTTGGAGTATTTCCTTTGTAGTTGAGTTTTTGTTCATGTCTTGTCTGCCTACTCCCACATGTAAAAGGTTCTCACCTATTTTTTCTTTCAGAAGATTTAGTATTTCTCTTTCAATATTTAGATCATTAACCCATTTTGACTTTAGTCTAGGGCATGGCAATAGACCTGGGTCTATTTTTAGTTTTTGGTATGTAGAATGGAAGTTTTTCAGCACCATTTGTTAAAGTGAGTAAGTTTACTTCCAGGGACCATATTTGACCCCTTTGTCAAAAGTAGGATAGCTAAGAATATTTGTAGTTGTATTTTCATCTTCTAATCTGTTCCATTGATCATTAGATCTGCTTTCTCTTTTTGCCTGGAATATGCTGATTTTATCACAGTAGCTTTGCAATGTAATTTCCAGTCAGGGATTGTAATGCCTTCTGCCTTGCCTTTGTTGCCCTAGATGACCTTTGCTATTCTAGGTTGTTTCTAGTTCAGAATACACTTTAGAAATATTTTCCCGAGATCTGTGAGGTATGTTGATGCTATTTTCATAGGGACTGCATTAAATCTGTGTAACAATTTTAGGAGTACAGACAATTTCACAGTGTTATTTCTTCCTATCCAGGAACAGGAAATATCTTTCCATTTTCTGAAATCTTCTTCAATTTCTTTTTTTAGAGGATTGTAATTTTCATTGTGTAGATCTTTTATTTCCTTTGTTAGATTAATTCCTAAGTATTTCATTTTCATATGTGATTATGAAGGGTATTGTTTCTCTAATTTCTATCTCAGTAAGTTTGTTATCTGTATAGAGGAATGCTACAGATATTTGAGTGTTGACTTTGTATCCTACTGTATTTGTTTTTTAATTCTAGAGGAGCTACTTGATGGAGTGTTTTGGGTTTTCCAAGTAGAGTATCATGTCAATTCCCATAATGATAGCTTAATTTTTTCTTTACCTGTTCTTGTTCATTTTATTTCTTTCTCTTGTCTAATGGCTCCAGCTTATGATTCCAGAAATAAATTGGAGTGGTGACACAGGATATCTCAGGTATTTCATACTCATTGCTGGTGCAAAAAATACCTGACACCCAAAATTGGAGCAGGAATGGTTTACTTAGCTCACAGTCTGTGGAGGTTTTAGTCTATACTTGCCTGGCTCCCAGGTAATGAGGCACATGCCAGAGAGCAACAGTGAAGAATCAAAGGGAAGGGCAATAGTTTTGGATTCTAGCTGGCCCATCTCCCTTCCTTATAAGTAGGTTACTATATGGGAATGGGGGTGTAAAAGCTCACCCAGTGTCCATGTCCTCCTCTTGCACAGGATAAGGATGCTTACAAGGTAAAAATCTTGACTCTCTTCTGAATTACTTAATGAAAATTTTAAGCTTTTCAAGTTGACATAGCATATAAATCAGTATAGAGGACATTTTCTCT
Source organism: Ctenomys sociabilis (assembly GCA_004027165.1). Classification (NCBI taxonomy): domain Eukaryota; kingdom Metazoa; phylum Chordata; class Mammalia; order Rodentia; family Ctenomyidae; genus Ctenomys; species Ctenomys sociabilis. The sequence continues at coordinate 8,224 of PVKA01029869.1, forward strand.
TATATGTGATTTGAGATCAAAAGCTTTCAGTTCTTTCTCTATTTATAATTATGTGTGTTGGTTTGTCACAGATGACTTTTATCTGTTGAGGCACAGGCCATCTATACCAATTTTCAGTAGGGCTTTGACCATGAATGAATGTTGGATTTTACCAAAAGCCTTTTCTGCATCTATTGAGATGATCATGCTGTTTTTGGTTTTGGATCTATTGATATAATGCATTAAATTTATAGATTTGTGTATCTTGAACCATTCTTGCATCCCTGTATGAATCCTACCTGGTCATGGTGTATAATCTTCTTGATTTGCTATATTCTTTTTGCTGGTATTTTATTGAGGATTTTTGCATCTATATTCATGAGGGAGATAGATATATAATTCTCTTTTTTTTTTGGATCTTCTTTCAGTTTTGATATTAGTATAATACTTGGTTTTGGTATTAGTAAAATACTTTCTCTAGTTTTGATATTACTATAACTCTTGTACCCATGAATGATTTTGGAAGCACTGCCACCTTTTCAGTTTCATTGATGAGTTTGAGGAGTACTGCAAATAATTTTTTTCTAAATTCCTCATAGAATTCGCTGTGCACCCATCAGGACCTGGGCTTTCTTTGTTGGTAATCTTTCTATTACATTTTAATCTGATTGGCTGATATTGGATTCTTTGGACTTTTTATAGCTTCTGGATTCAGTTTTGGTATGTTGTACCCATCTAGAAATCTGTCCATTTCTTCTGTGTCTTCGATCTTATGAGAGTAAAGATTTTCAATATAGCTGTTGATGATTTTCTGAATTTCCACAGGATCTGTAGTAATTTCTCCCTTTTCGTTACTTATTGCTCGGATTTGAGTGCTTTCTTTCCTCTTTTTGAGGAGCTTGACTAGGAGTTATCAACTTTATTTAATCTATCAAACACCAAAATTTTTGGACTCATTAATTGTTTGTATTGTTTGCGTTGTCAGAATTGCATTAATTTCTACTCTAACCTTTACAATTTCCTCCCATCTTTGAACTTTGGGCTTGATTTTCTCTTTATGTAGAAGCTTGTAGTGCAGCATTAGGGTATTTATTTGATCTGTCTCTGTTCCTGATGTGTGAGATCACCACTATAAATTTCCCTCTGAGGATTGTTTTCATTGCATCTCACAAGTTCTGGTAAGTTACGTTTGAATTGTTGTTGGATTGTCAATATTTTTTAATTTCTTGTTTAATTTCAACTGTAACCCATTGTTTGCTGAAGAGGGTGTTATTTAATTTCTATGTTTATAAGGTTTTTGGGGTTTCTTTTGTTGTTAATTTCCAGTTCTATTGCACTGTGGTCAGATAATATGCATGGGATAATTTCTGCTTTCTTGCATATTCTTAAACATGATCTATGGACCAGTATGTGGCTTATTTTAGTAAACATCCCATGTGCAGCTAAAAATAATGTGTATTTAGATTTTAGATTTTAGAGACAGTGTGGCAGGTTGGATGTGCAGAAGCCTGGATTACAGTTTTGGCTACCACTTATGGCAAACATATATGAAATTTAATACACATACTATTAATACAGTTGTAATGATATTTATAATATGCTGGAAGATTTATCATGTCTATATATATTGAGGTAGAGACAGTGCTGTTTATTCAGTTTACACATTAAGTATTAATTTTACTATGTCATTTTAGTATGCTCAGACTTCAAATATTATACCAATTTATTGATGATTACTTTTTGTATCTAGTCATCTGAGTATTTTCTCTTCATATTTAAGACACAAACTAATTTAAGAAAACTTAATATTGCATAGAAATTTTAACATTTCATAAATAAAAGTCATATAATGACTTGTTTATATATCAAATAAATAAATAATCTATGTTAAAATCATTCCTGAAAGAAGTTTGCCAATAATAAAAAAATTGAGGTGTAGGTCTCAGATCAGGGTCTCAATTTTGAGCCATTCTTATGTCTTTATTTTTGTTTTTTTGGTGGAACCATGGATTGAACTCAGGCCCTTGCACTTGCCATGGAAACACTTATTCCACTGAGCCATCTCCTCAGCCCCCATTATGTTTTGCAGAGAAAGTCATTACAGTTACATACTAGCAGTATGTGTTTTGAAAATACAATAATTTTTTCTAAAACAGTTTAGCTTGGTAATTTTGGTTTGACAGGTTAGAAAGTCACAAAGTAGAGCACATACCACCCTTACTTAGAATAATAAGCCAGCAATTATTGCAGCAGCAGATCGCCACTGTCAGACTGTCAGGCATGTAGGATAGAGATATTTCATCTATCTTTAAGAAATTTGCAAGAGCCCTGGAAGATGGTTCAGTAGAATAAGTGCCTGCCTGGCATGTACAAAATCCTGAGTTCAATCTCTGGTACAGCCAAAAAAAAAAAAAAATAAAAAAGACATTTGTGAAGTGGTGCAGTTCCTAAACTCCATTCTTTCTATGATTCTGATTTCAAACCACATTGGATGAGAACTGAATTAAATTAAATGTTAGGTCAGTGCTGTACCAATAAGATTTGACTCAGTGGTCTCCGAAAGCAATGAGAAGCATAGAAAGAGGTGAATTGTTCATAAACCAATGTCCCACTAACCCCGAGGGGACTACCTTGATATTACCCAGTTGTTTTAGGTAGTATATTATTATTATTTTTTAATCTATTTAGTACAGAGTCTACATGGTCCTACTGCACAGATCGGAATTACAGTGTTTCTCCTGGTTTTTGCCTCTCGAGCACTGGGATTACAAGAGCGCACCACCACGCCCAGTCTCAGTCTCCCTCTCAGTGCTCCCCAGAGGAGGGGCGGCAGGCACACTGGGGATAGAATCCCGGCTGCTGCCCTCTACCTAAGCAGGTTCTTAATCTGCTGAGCTATCTGACTGGCCTCCTAGATTTTTCTTTTTTTTTATCACCGAGACAATGTACCTGAAATGAACAAATTAATAAAGGTGATAGATTTATTTAGGGGCACAGTTTTAAAAGAGTTACTGCACAGCCTATTAGTTCTGTTGCCTCTGGGCCTGCGCTGAGGCAGAGCGTCACGGCGGAGAGCACTCAGAGAGCACAGCTGGCTACTTCACGGCAGCCAGAAAGGAAGGAGAAACATCTTAATTCAACTGATTTGTTCCACGAGGTCTAACCTCTAAAAGACGCTGTGCCTAAGAATCTCATCAGTCTTCAGCGCCTGGGTCTCACGGGAATGTTTCCAAATAGTACCGCTGGGCAATCCTTATGCCTGCAAAGCGGTAGTTCTGGATGCCGGACAGAGCACTGGCTACTGCAGAGGAAGGGGCACTCATACACATTTGGGTTCAGAGTCTAGTGCCCCCTCTTCTGGCGTACACTTAACTGCTGTGAGATCTCTGTGTGTTACTGTCTCAGGTGGTTATTTGGAGAAGAAAAACACTGGAAGCTAAAGCGCAGTGAGAGGCACAATTGTTACTATAGCTATTATCTGACTGAAAAATCTGCAGCACAGACCAAGGTCAAAGGAAAACTCGAGACCCACTGAGCACAGCCTGGGATCCATTCAGCTTCATCTGATCCATCCCTGGTGATGGCCCACCCAGGGGCTCACAGTTCCCTGGAAACTTAGTTTAAATCTAGTCCCAAATTTAAGACTGCAAACTTTTAAAACTATTGTTTTCCAACCTCTCACATTCAGAATTTCAGATTTAATTAAGCTAGAGTAGGATCACTGTCTCAAAAGCTCCCAGGTGTTTTTAATATGCAGCCCTGATGAAGTAGTACAGCTCGGGGCCTCCCTCCCTGTGGCTGCTGGGTGCCTTTAATTTTCCAGACGCTCCCTTGACGAAGCCCACTCTGCCTGACCAGCTCTTTTCTGCAAAGTGCAATTGAGAGCGCCTGCCTCATTTTGCCCAGCTGCTCTCATGCCATGTTTAGCCTCTCTGCAGCTTCTGGCTCACTCACCTCACCTGTCCCAGCTGGATCCAAGCTCTGGCCCTGCCTTTCCTGCGGGCCAGCTCCTCAGTCTGCACCCGCCCGTGACTGGACCCAGTATAGCATAGACACCACTGTCCTCCCCGCGGCCCTTCCTTCCTCCTCCAGGGCACTCGCCGAAAGGGCACGAGCTGGCTGCTCCAGTAGTCTTTTAGATCTTCTTCAAATTTCTTCTTTCTTTGTTCCTTACCCAAAGCTTTTCACAGTGTATGGGAGCAGGTATATTTGCTGCTCCTTTTTTTAATGTAATAATAAAAGAGAAAGGGGAGAAGGAGAAGGAAATTCCAGAAGATATTTCCCCCATGAGTTCCCCATTATTAGCCATAAATAATTAAATTTAATATGTTTTATGGTATATTTTATATAAAACCTAATGTATTATTAGCATTCAATAAAACTTAATATATTATTAGCACACTATTAAAACATTTAATATTTATTAATAAGGGTTTAATATAATCCATCTAATTTAATTTGATTACTTATATTTTTTGATTAAAAGAAAAGAAAATCAACTACCTATATGAAATGCCAAGCACTGAACTTGTATGTATTGGAATTTGAATTGCAGCAAAGCACTTCACTGTTGGAAAATACTCTGACATGAGACACATGACTTGTTGAGAAAAGCAACTGAAGACATTTCACAGCAAGCTCACAAAAGTTGTAAAGCCTATGTGTATGCTGTGTGAATCAGCATACATCCTTCAAAGCTAGGTCAGCGGGAAACTTGGACCTGAATTATCATTCAGTTCTCCAAAGCTAAAAAGTAATGATTACCACTGACTTCACTTCCCCTTTATCTGACTCAGTTTTTCCCAGTGGAGGATCAGCTGGAAGCCATATCCGGGGTATGTGGGAGAGAGCAACTGAGAGAGCCAAGGGGACTTACTTATGTTATCCTTTATGTGAGAAATGCTTAGCAGCTAGAAATGTATTTATTATTTTATATCCATAGTAAACATCATGAATATATTACTTGTGATTATACATGAGTCCCATTGTATCATTGGCAGATAATTACTTAAGATTTCTGAAAGAATATCCACCTATGCAATCATGAAAAGAAAATGGTTGTAGAATAGCCCTGGAAAAGGAGGCCTGCTGCCTGTGCAAGCTCAGGTCTTGCATGCATCACTGAGGAGCTTCCGGATGATAGCCAAAATGTACTTCATCACTTGTATGGAACTATATATTGGGTAATTTCTTCACATGTTGTGGTTTAGATTTTAAATACCCCTTACTCATGTGCTAAAGGCTTTGTTGCTAGCGCATGGGCTTCTGGGGAAGGGTCCGGAACACAAGAGCTCTAACTTCATCAAGTGAGTTAATCCATTGATGGCCTCATCTCTTAATTTGATGGCATCCTCCAGATATGATGGGATAGGAGATGGAGCTGAGGTGAAGGATACCCATGGAGATATGACCTTAGGAACTGTGTCTGGCTCCTGCCCCCTCCTCTTGGGCTGCCTCACAGCCTGTCTCTTGGCCACCACAATGTGGGACGCTTCCCTGCACCTCACCCCTCTGCCATGGTGCGTCTGCCTCAGCCCAGACTGGGAGCTTGAAGACAGCTCATCATTGACTAAACTTCTAAATCTGACCCAGAAAATGTGTCTTTCCTTCTTATTTTTTGGTGGAACCAGGGATTGAACTTAAACCCTTGTGCTTGCCAGGCAAGTGCTTATTCTCCTGAGCCATCTTCCCGGCCCTTGGTTGGTCTCTTTAGTGAAATAACAATGGAACTTGCAGAACACTGCTGTGGTAAAAGTCATAGCTCAGGGTCCATCTGAACTGCAAAAAATAAGATTGCAAATAATTTTTCTGGTGCTCATTTTTGTTGGAACTGAATTCACATTTGGCCTGGCCTACCCAACTACAGATTTACCTCCTTCACAATTTTTGCATTTAATCCATAACCAAGCAGCTTCTCCTTTACCAGAGGACTATCCCATGCTTTAAGTACCGTGAGAAATGGCTCCGTGTTTGCCTTCTTCTTTTATGGACACTATTTGCAAAGATTTTTGTTTCTGCATGCTTCTGCAGGGATAGCTTCTGCAGGGTAGCAAGTGGTTTCAAGTATGAGTTTCTACATTAGTACTGAGCTGAATATGGCTTGGTGGCCGTAGTGGTAGTGATTGGTGATTTTGCAAATCTCACCAAGCTTCTGTTCAAAGTAAAGGAAGCAATCACTTAAACTTTTGCAATCAGACTCCTCATCTCCACAATGACATTTTCATGCCTGGGGTGGGGGAAGGGCACTCTTTATTTTCCCTCTCCACAGCTCATGGTCCCAGCTGTATGGCTCCCTTCATGAATATGCATGAAATCAGATATGACATTGCCCTACTCCCATTAATAATCTTGTCATCTGACTTGTGCTCCAGAAAGCTCCAGTACATGGCTCCTCTGAGCGAATGTAGCCCCAGGAAAAACAAGACAGAAAATTAAAAAAAAAAAAGAAAAAAGAAAGAAACAAGACCAAGACACCCTGTCTCGTGGTTCATCTTTTATTTGACTAGCATGAAGGATTCCAACATTGGGGCATGGCGCTGAAGAGTGGGCAGAGGGCGTGGAGGGAAAGGAGAGCACACAGCTGAGTAGTCAGCCCTGTGTGAATGCCTGGCTTGGTGGGAGCCTAGAGCGGTGGGTGTAATGGTATGCGAAGTGACCTTGAATATAGGCGCCCTGGGTAGCCCCAGCTTTTTTGTAAAAGAAGCATTTGCAGTGGAGGTTTGGGTTTCAGGCCTTCCAGTCATCAATCATCTCAGCCCATTCTTCTCTGTGACAGCTCAGTACAAGGCCTGACATTTGACACCTAGGACCCGGGGACTTGTGCACAGACACAAGTTGAGGCCTGAAGGGAGGGGAGGAAGGCAAGAGAAAAAAGAAAAAAGAGCTGCTATTATTATTAATTTTTTTTAGCTGCTGCAGACTGAAGGAGATAGCAAACAAATTCTAACTGCCACACAAAGCGATTTGGCTGGGAGCATCCCGTTGGAACAAGTCTGATGCATTGTGAGTTCTGGGCCACTCAGTAGGTTTAAAATAGCTCCAAGTGGCTGGTTTGGGGCGTATATCTGATTCTGGCTGACTACTTTCTGTTTGGCCTGATTGAACCTAACCTCAGCATTCAAAAATGAATTGGTGGACATGAGGGTTATCACTTTCTGGACAATGGCTCATGCCATTGTGACCTGAATGTCATTATATCATACTGTCCTTTCAAAGGAAGGCCACCCTCAGGGTACTTTCTCTTTGGAAAATTGAAAAAAAACATAAAAAGGACAATAACTCAGATTCAGATACGAGCTCACTAAAGTTCAAGGTCAACTAATGCAAGTGTTTCAGGGATCAACTAATGGTAATTGATGTTAAAAAGAATTAGGTAATTTATGTTTCTAACACTGAAGGAGTCTAAAAGGTTTATAACATGCAAGTACCAGGATTTCATGGGTGAAGGTCCAGGTAGTTCAGCAACAGATCCTTATTCATCTAAAACCAGTTAAACTGAGCACCAGAGTGTGGGCATGCATGTCCCACTGTCTATAATTAAATTCTTACCTAAGTCTAAGACCTGACAAATCAATAGATCAAGGATTTTTTTTGACAGTGACTATTAGCCCAGTATTGCATCAGTATAACAGAAGATGAAAATAGTATAAGAGATGATCCCAGCCTACACAACCAGTACTGTCTATTTAGAAAAATAAAACACACATTGATAGATAGTAATAGGAAGGTAAAAACAAATGGATTCTAATAAATCAGTCAGGTTGTCTCCTAATCATTCAGCATATCTTTCATTCTGGAAACACTGGCGTTCCGCACATAGACTAGTCACATGTAAAAAACAACATATGGAGGGTCTGCTTAGCATGTACAAAAAGCTTTCTAAAAGCATAAAACAATACAGGGTTAAAGATATGGAAGTAAATATTAGGTGTGTAAAAAATTACTCAAAGACAATAATAGTTTCTGCAATGAGTGGAATAAAGATCAAATTAGAATTAAGGATTTTTTTTTCTATTTTAGTTTATGTTCCAATAAACTAATAAAAATATGTAAAATTTTTATTAGTAAATGATACATTTTTTGATAGAGATACTTATTAGCTTTCTGAAGCTATGTGACACTTTTGGTCTACTCTCTTGTTTCTTCTCTAAGTATTCAAAGTCTGATAAAATCTTCTCACTAATATTTCTAATCTTCTTGGTCTGATAGCAGAAGCAGACATCTATATATTTAGCTTCTCAGTTTGAGTAACGTTACTTATCTATGCTATGTTCTACTGTGTTTTCACCAAGCCTCATGTATTTGCAAAGCACTGACATGAGCTACTATTTTGAGAAAAAATTATTTTGCTTGTTTAACTGTGTGTTCCTTGGGGTCATGTTGCTATCTCCTAGAGAAAGTCCTTTGTCTTACAAATGAGGAATACATGTCTATGGAAACATTAATGAATATCTGAATAAACATTTAGTGCTCTTTTGTAGATGAGGGTCCTCATTGTTTTGGGAGGGCTCAGTTACGTAACTTTGGATTATTGTATGGTTATTTGTCAATGAGTATTGTTTCATTGTAACTCTTAATGGTAAATTTATCAAAACTCAGTGGAATAAATTTGGTTAATAAATTTCCTTATTAAATTTATTCCTCTGAATAAACTTCTTGTCCAGAATGTACTGGCCAAACCTCCACTCTTCCATCACAAAACTCTTAGACTGGGTTGCTCCACGGGCTGATTTTCCACAGTCTTTTATTCCTTAATGCCCTTTCTTGTCCCCAGAGCTTAATTTTATTCACAAACAAATAGCAATGAGAATCACTGCTGACTTTTAATTCTTCAAAACAAAGCACTACTTATAACACAGTACACACTTAAATTTGGTGTAGTTAATTCCTGCCCCAAATGGTTTCTTTTTAAGTAATATTATTTGCAGTTTCAAAAATTTTGTTATTCTATCTTGGTACTCATTTGTGCATCCATAAATCTGCGATATTTTTACCTAGTATGTTTCCTTTTGCCCTGGAAAAGCATACTCACTATCTTCAAGGATTATATGTATAAATCATGTATTTTCTCCCTTTGTGGCAGAGAAGTTCAGAATTTGCAATATTGTAGAAGGAAAGGTCTTAATCTTGAGTGAAAGCCTCTGATCCATAAAGTAAAATTATGCTTAACGATGAGCTTTCTGAAACCCAGTATTTTTTACTTAATGCAAAAGATTTAAAATAAGAAGTTGGAAATGTCACCATAGAGGTGATTGGTTCTAATACAAGTACAATGGTGGCATTAAATGCAAACCCAAGATGGTGTCTAAAGCTTTGAAAGTTTCTACAGTGTCAAAAAATGAAAAAAAGAAGAATTCAACCTTTTTATTAACAATGTTGAGTATTATAATTCCAGCAGTTGCAAACCATGATATCTTCTAAATTTCAGTTCAGCAAAGAATGTATTATTCCACTGAGGAATTCTGGAACTTCCCCGTCTAGGTTCACTGAGCTTCACATACAGAACTGGAATTTGAGAGACCAGTCCGGATTTCTAATCATGTTGATATTTCCCATGGAGCTTCTTAGGCAGCTCCTTGGATTCTTCACATAAAACTATAAAAGGTCATCAATTATAGGGACCTTATGTAAATACTAGGCTGTTTTGTGATTCTGTCCTCAGCAATGTTTATATACATCTGCTCAAACAAATTAATTTTCTTGTCCCAAATGACTCATTTAGTGGAACTAAAAGTTCACATGGTAATGCAAATAGAAAGGAGGAGAGAGGACATAAGGAAATGGGAAAAATGGGAGTTCATTTTATCATCTACCAATTTATGAATGCTGGCACATGATATTTAACTAGAAAGTACTAAGCAGATATTTATGTAGTGAAGGAAAAGAGAGAAAGACAGTCATGGAACTTGCCTTTTCATGTGGAATGTAACCATCTTGAGAGCATGGGAATGCATCTAAACATACCTGTACTTGAGTCTTCATGACTGGATTTTTAATTTAATAACCCAACACGTTTTCTTTAATTACTTGACTTGCCTTTTTCATATATAAAACAAAACCCTAATACAGTTTTTCAAATAGTGCCGGCTGGCAGCAGAGTCCACGGAACAGCACTTTTATTTCTTTCAGTAGCCCTGTAGTTTTCAGAGACACTGGACAGGCTACATTAGATGAAAGATAGTTTGCAGACTCTTCTCAGAGATATTCCAGAGTGAGGGAGTTTGAGAAACCCTTGAAACTCCACCTAGAGCCTGAGGTCAGGGCCATGTGCGCTGCAGTAGCCATTGCTTTCCTTTCAAGAAAGATTCTTTACCAGACTTTGGTTTCCAGGGCATCACATCAATTGCTTGCTTTGGAATCCATTTTGAATGACTAGAGTTCATTGATCCTAATAAAAATCTTCCTCCCTTAGTATTTATATCCTACCACTATAGCTAATTTTGAGTGCTGTTTTTGTGATACTGGCTGGTGTCATTGCTGCCAATTCCACCATTCCAAACCCCAATCCCAACAGTTTAACACCATATGCCACCTTTGTGCCCTCACACAGGTGTGCATATCGTCTTTTCTTGTTGTCTTATGTTCATGACTTTTTAAAGAATCTGTTCACTTTATCCCAAAAGTCTTCCTGGATTAAAATCTCCTTCTTTCAATACTTGACTAATTTTAAGTTCTCTAAATTTTATGCTGAATGGACATGGTCATCTTTTCATACTTTTTTTCTAGCAATGTCTTAGAGTGTTGTGTCTTTTCTACTTAAAAAGGGAAATTCATCAAGGGATATTTATATTACCTAATCATTTAAATGACTATCTTATATATGACAGCAACTTTTAACAAGTTTTTCTGGAATAAAATTATGACTAATTAAAAGTTACTATAGATTCCACAGTAATGATTACTACTTTTTGTATAAATTCTACTTTTTTGGTAGTCACCTCTCTCTATTTTTAATTATATAATAAAATAGCCTTTGAAATAATTCTTAGTTTTAATTGCATTCTTTGTTCCTAGAATAGTCTTTGTCAAAGTAGAATATTACTAAGGATTGGTAAAGTACCTCAGTGGACTAAGTACCTGCTTAGGTAAAGTACCTCAGTGGACTAAGTACCTGCTTAGGAAAGTGCAGGGACAGGAGTTTGATTCTGGGCACCACATGCCACACCAACCAGCCCCTCCCCTGGGGCGTGCTGAGACAGGGTGTGACAGTGCATGCCTATAATCCCAGTGCCAGGGAGGCTCAAAAAAGGAGGATCACTATGGTATGAGCTGCATAGTGAGATCCTGCACCAAATACATAAAAAAGTAGTGTACTACTAAAGTAGACTAATTTGAACTACTTAGTTACAGGTCATTGTTTTATTTCATTTATCTTTTCCAAATTCTAGTTTTATAAATTTTCTGTGGCACTCAATAGGACTTTATTTCAGGTTTTATAAATAAGATGATGGGAATATCTTTTTATTCTTAAAGCTTTTAGGACCATAATGTTAACATATAAGTTAACGATTGGCTGATCTCCAGCTAATCTACACTATGGCGTGCGTGCTGCTGTCAGTATGTACCATACATGGGAAAATCAACTTAACAGACTATACATTTGTTTGGTTCTTGGTTTTGGAGCATGCTCACTGGGTTCCAGTGGTCTTGGGCCTGTACCAAATCAGAAAGATGGTGATGAAAATGTCTGACACAGAAACACTGCTCACTTTGAGCAGCCAGAAATTAGAGAAAGGTCCAGGAAGGAAGAAGCTGTGATTGAGCAGTCATAGTCCCTACGTGTCTTCTCTTCACCCAGGTGCCACTCTCCATTTTCATCACACAGAAAATTCTGAAACTGACAGTGGACGATGACAATGATAGTGACAATGACATCACAGCCCTCCTGGTTCAGCCTCTTCCCTGAAGTCTTCCTTCTGAATATGACTGTCTGGAGCACCAAGTGGTCAGCACTTGTGCCATTGGGAATACTTCAGCTTCCAGCCATAAGAGCACATTCCAGGACTTGTGCTATACTGCAAATGTACATCTGTGCCTAGAAATCTTCATCTACCATGCTGGATTATGTTTAGGGGGAAAGGTTCTGTACTTTTGGAGACAAGTTTTCACTACGTACCTCAGGCTGGGCTCGAAAGAACTCACAGCCATCCTCATTCTACTCTAGACTTAAGAAAGGAGGAAGGAGAACAGGCAAAAGAGTAGAAACATGTGTCAGAAGTATGACACAGGAGGAACAAAATTAGAATTGTCTATACTTAGGTCATCTATTTAGTGTACTTATTTTTAAAGTAGAAATAAAATGAAGCTTCATAGAGTTATGAGAGGAATTAATAACATATAAATGCATGTATCAGACTGCAACTTTTGCACCGTCATTACTAGCTATTATTTTTCATGCTTCTTATTATGCATACTTTTAACCGTTTGCCATGGATTAGTCCATTCTGGGTCAAGTGACAGTCAAGTCCACTTTTTTTTCTACTGCAGCTGCTCAGCTTCCAGACTCTTTATGTCTTACAGATATCCTTATAGTCTGAGCATGAAGGAGGATGGCAGAGTGGAAGGGGAAAAAACAAAGCCCCTGAGCCTTTAGCAGTGTTTTCCCACACCTACTCTATGACATTAAAGAGATGGATTTTCAAGCACTTCTTCAGACTGGCTAATTTATATGTATATCGAGGATTCCACTGGAGAGTGTTTTTAAAAGGATCTGGGGAAAATATGATGCTCTTGCAGTCCCAGTGGTGTTGCCACGTTCATTTTACTAGCACGTTTATTCTTTAGTACTTTCATGGATTGACATGAGGGAGGAATTCACATGTCATGGAAGATAACATCTCACTGTTGCCAAAGGAGTCTATTCAGACATGCATGTTAGTGGGTTGATAACTTATTCCTTATTGCAGAGAACTCAAAGATAGACATTTCGCCTTTTATCTTCATCTCTCTGCTCCCTGCATACTAAAGATAGTGCAAAACAGCCAGATACATCTTAACTAACCCACACAGAAAAGAGGGACTTTTGCTTGCCTGCTACAATGACTGCAAAGTTAAAGGAACAAGGTGTCAAGCAGACTAATGACAAATGAATTAAACATGTTTGTGGACCAACTTTGGCTGTCTATGAATGTAATTTTAAAGTGCAAATATAGTGATAATTTGGCAAGACAATGGTATAAAATAATTGGAATCTAAATATTTTGGCTGCTGTCTTTTGAGGAGTTTAAGGAGTGAACAATGAGGTTGTCATAATAAAAAAATGTAGGTTAACTCGTAAATGAGTCTGCTTGCATTAGTTGACATGTTTGAGTTTAAAGGATGGAAAATTGAGAATGAATTTAAAAAATACATAGTAATGCATACTGTATTTAAACTAACATGCATTCGAAGAAAATACTCAAATTTTCTGTGAATTTTCATATAGGGAAGATTGCAAAATATTTCCATATTGTATCAATTATGTTTGTTTTACCAATCATTCATTATTCATCTTTTGTTCACATTGTGTATTGTCTCCTAGCCATTATTTATAGGTCATGCGAATGAGATCATTTAAGATTATATGTAAGCTACATTTCTGATGTTCATGCTGAACTTGATTATGAACACAAGAACCCCCAGTCATTTTAGGTCCAGATAATCACAACAACATTGATAAGAACAGAGAACTGATGCTACAAGGATTTGGGGTCAGAATATCTAATTGGCTTATTTTTATTTAGTTAAAATATGAGCATATTAATGATATAAAATTTTATCATATAAATGAAAATTTATTGTCTTTAGAAAAAAAATTGGCAGTGCTGTGAATTGAATCTAGAGTGTTGCATACATTGGGCAAGTGGTCACCACTGAACTATATCTCAAGACATCTTTCATTTTTATGTATTAATGAAGAGTTTCACTATTTTGCACAAGTTGGCCTTGAAATTGTGATCCTTCCCCTGTCTCCCAGGTACTGTGGCTGGTAATACAGGAATATGTTAGCGTCACATGAGTGTAGGGGGCGGAATTCTCGAGGTTGACTGATTTTCTGTTTAAACTACTTGAAACCAGACTGAATAAGAATCAACATAATGAACCAGCGGCCCACCAGGGTGCAGACTTCAAGTTTTCTATCTTTTGAAGAATATGTATTAAATTTTGTGTTCTCTACATTTCTTCTATGTGTCTCTTAGCTCTTGTATCATAGATATATCTTCACTCTAGATTGCTAAACTTAATGTATATTTTATGAACATAATCTTTACATGCTTCCTAAGCATATTTGCTTTATGAAAACTAATTATTTGTCTGACTCCATGTGATTCCTAATTATATTTAACCCTACATTTCATTTAATAACCTTGTTATGCTCCTTCTACATATACCCAAGATCAAAAGCAACACTTGAGTGCCTTTCTTCCCACAGAAACTACTCAGTAAATTATACAGTGTGTTTCGTAGACAAGTGGACCAAGTGGACTAGTCAGGTCTGATTTAGGAATGAGCTCCTTTTAGGAGAATGTTTGTGAATCAGATTCATTCATAAGTCTGATAGTGAGTTTTAGACACCTTTGAGAAAACACAAAACATAAAAATCCAAATGCATTTCCAAATAGAGAAGATAAAAGCTATTTTTGCTTTTCCAGTTAGTTTACAATTTCTTTGATCTTTTAGCACCTACAAATGCTACTTATGTGCAGTCCATACATGTCTGTGAAAGTTCACAACTTGAATGTTTGAATGTCTGTATGTTGGGGATTTACTGTAGTTTGAAATCTCACCACTGCTGAATATGGTAATCTAATATGCAATGCACTCATTTAAAAGAGGGGTTCAAATTCTTTCAAAAAATTTTTATAATTCATGACCTGTAAGAAAACCCCTAGACAGTACTATCATTTGTAAGCTAAAATACTATGTGTTTAGCAACATACAAACTGTTCACAATTTTCCAAAGGGTTGGTGCTGAAATTTTGACGGTAATTTAAGGAAATATATTAGCCGAGTCTTCTTGATTTTACTTGGCTTTTATGGGAGGTTTGTTCTCTCATCCATATAAAAGAAAGTGATATGAATAATGAGTGTTTAGTTTATTTGGTCAAAAATTCCATTGTCATACAAAATTGTGATTTTGTTTAACTTCCCTTCATAAGCTAGAACGGTACACTCTATCTTTGTGCCACACAGAACCAATTGTCCCTTGATGGGAAGTTCTTTGGATATAGTACCTTCGGTCATTTTCTGGGTGGATATGAGATTCCTTTCCCCTCATTTTTCAGATATACTGTAAATGAGTTCGGATTGATCAGGACTGACTGTCATTGACATCCTTGAGTGATAACAATTTTTGAAAAATAGACTCAAAGTGTAAATGTGTAATAAAGCATATGCTTTAAAATATATGCCTATAATATTCATATGTAGAGGCCCAGGGCACAGAAGTTATAACCTCCCATGAAAACATCTGAGGTGCTTTGTCTTTGCCTTCCACCAGGATGGCTTTAACTTCCATCTTTCCCTCAGAAGTGTCTGGGTTCACACTTGAGACTTATGGCTGCATCAGCTTATACCGAAGTGCATTATGCTGCTTCAAAAGAAGCAATTCATCTTCTACACAACACCTACCCATCTGCAAAGCCACCAAGAAGTCTGACACTCACAGTCACTAGGTTTGTTGAAAGAATCCAGGTCCTAAATATAAAGCTGATAAGAAGATACTTCCAATCATAGAGAGGAGCCAGACTGGGTGACCGGTCTTTAGCGAATTTTCTATATATACTGGTATGGAATTAAAATCCTGGATAATGTGGCCCACTCAATTACATGAAATTACAATATTACTTACTCAGAAGTTAAGTGGCTTAAAATGATTTGAACAACAATCTTTGGTCTAGAATTTTTTTCTTTGAGATTGAAAAAATTAGTTTGAGAATTTGAACAAAAAACAGTGAGTATGTTCACTATTTTAGTTGCTTCTGTGAAACTTTTTGCCATAAATATACAGCACTAAAAATTGTTCTCTCGTGTTCTTATTTCTTTTCTAATCATTCATATTATCTTTTCATTTTATTTCATAATAACTTGTTAAATAAATCATATTTCACAATGAACTTCATAGAGTTATATATTCAAATATACTAATTCAAGAAAAATCTTTTTCCTATGAATGCACTTAGAAATGCTGATCATTTGGGCTTTTCCCTGATGGTTCTGGTAAGATCCAAAAGCATCAGTCTCATGATGTCAGGATGAAAATAAACCTGTGTTATGGTCAACTTCATCTCCAATGGATCGTGTCCATAAATTTACACTTCCCTAATACCTCTGGCTATAGATTTGTGCCTGACAAATGTGACACCATTGGAGGTCCATTAAAAATGTGCCCCACATTAGCTGACATCCATTAGATACTACTTTACTCATTGACAGCTTCTTGTATCTTCTTTTAAATCTCTCTTGCCTATGAATAAGCGGGCAAGCAATACTTGCATAAACTCTGATTTTGTACCAGATGCTTAATGGCTATTTCTTAATTTTTTTTTAGCAAAATATTGTAATATACCCATTTCCAGGATGACAATCACAGCTTCAGCTGCAATCTCTGCAGCTGAGTTTTTAATAATACAAATATCTAGCTACAATATTTCTATTGAGTTCTATCAGTTGAGCTACCCTACTTCAATGAGATCATGTTTTCCCAAGGTTTTGCATTCCTTTCTATTCCTTTTTTTCTTAAATTTTATATTCATTTTAATTAGAAAAATTAGTAAAGAAACAATTTCAAAACAGGTTAATAGGACACTCACAATGATTAATACATTTCATATTGTTGTCTTCATAGTAGTTATTCAGAGACATGATGCAGATATGATATCTTGTCTAAACTGTTCTTCTCATCAAACTAAGAGAAAGTAGCTGTATATCTAGCCTAACTATTGTGTGTGTGTGTGTGTGTGTGTATATATATATATATATATATATATATATATATATATATATCCACTACAAAATAGTCCTTTATTTATGTAACCCTTTTTTGTTTTGTTTTGTCAGAGATGGGTGTTCCTTGGAGGTCATTTTCATACTTGAAGCCAGTATAAAGATTGTAGCAAGTAGAATTCAGTGAAATAACCCAACATAATCCGGTAGTCCATAATGGTAGTGGGTTATCAGCACAAGTGGCAATGTCTGAAGTTGTTGACTTGAGCCTTTTATAGCTCAGCATATTCATGTGACTTTATTTTTTTATGCCTTGTGTTCATGCTTTCCTGCTGGATCATTAAGACCAAGTTAAAGCTACATAACTAAAAATGTAACTTGTGTCTGACAAGGTCATTCAAATCCCTTCAAGATTGATCCTGAAACCATTTCCAGAACCTCGCAGATATTTATCTGTGTCAGCCGTCTGGAGGAGTCATGGCCATTGGTTGGCTAATTTGCTCTCTGTGAAAGCCTGACATAATTTTTTCTCTCTAAATGACTCTCCTTAGGCCCACTATACATTGTCAATCACTTTGCTCTGTGGTCCCAAAATTTTGATCAGAAAATTTGGGACACCACTGAGTTACAGGATGATGCAGTACAGATTCTCTTATGTCTTGAGTCCTCACTGACCTTGATGGGCTAGGGCCACAATATTGGTTATCCTTGTAGCCCCTCTTTTCCTCTAATTTTTGGTTTGCAAGCTTTAGTTGTTAAATATCCAGAAGAGAAGCTTAATGATAATATTATCCTGTAACAGAGGCAGTTGAGCTTAACATTACTATCTGTGTGAATAAACAAACCACCTTAGACATTGCATGGAAAGGGTATTTTCCAAGAACCATGAATATTCTAAACTTTAAATCCCTATAGAATATGTAGAAAACAATTACACATTTTTACATAGACATTTAGAAATCAAACCATATACAACATTGTAGCAGGATAATTCTATGACTTTTTTTGTCTTTTTTTTCTTTAATTACATTGTTTTTTACAAACATTTACTTTAAAGAGAGTATGACAATAATTGATATGACATTAGAAGCAGCACACATTTAGAAGACCAAAATGACAGTTTTTTCAAGCATGCTTTTTGTTTTACACATTGCTATCCTCAGTGTAGTTGCTTAGTTCATAGATATCAGCATATAGAGATAGTCAGATTGAGAATTCCACCAATTAGGTGTTATTTTCAAAAACCTGATAGAGATTCTTGGAACCATTGCCTTAACTGTCTTGTTTATGTAAATGTATGGTTTTGACTCTATCATGTTTCCTAAATTTTCTCCTCTCTCATTGTTGCTTAATCCCTAAATTCTCACTTTCCATTTAACTGCATTATACCTTTCAACTTTTATTTCTTCTTTTGAGTTATTATGCTCGGGACACAAAATGATATTTATGCATGTGGGTCTGGCTTATTTCCCATATGAGTATGTCTACAAGTTACATCAACTTATATATGAAGATTTCTAGTTTATTTCTAAGTAATATTCCATTGTATAAAAATACCAAATTTTTTCATTCATTCCTCAGGTGATGGGCATTTGGGTTGTTTCCCAGATTTGGTTACCACAACTTGTGCTGCTATAAACATAGGCATACAATATCACTATGATAGAATGTTTTCAGTTCTTTTGGGAAAATTCCCAGATTGGGGATAGACAATTTGAATGGGATTTCCAGTCCTAGTTTTTTGAGGAGTCTCTACACAAATTTCCATAATGGTTGCACCAGTTTACATTCTCACCAGCAGTAGAGAAGGGATTCTTTTCCCCCACAGCTTCTCCAACATTTGTTGTTGGTTGATTTCTTTATGATAGCCATTCTTTCTGGAGTTAGATGGTATGTTAATGCTTTAATTTGCATCTCTCAAATGGCCAGGGATGTGGAGGGTTTTTTCATGTATTTATTTGCTTCTGGTATTTCTTCCTCTTAGAAGTGTGTGTTCATTTCAGATACCCATTTTTGGAGTGGGTCTTTAAATTTTGGAGCCCTAATGCTTTTTAGTTTTTTTATGAATTCTAGATAAAAGACTTTTGCCTGAGTGTTTATTAGTTATGAGTTTTTCCAAATGTGTGGGCTGTCTTTTCACTCTGTTGGTAATTTCTTTTGAAATTCTCAATAAGAGGATGTTCCATTTGTTAATTCTTTCAAGTATTTCCCTTAAAGTTTGATTTTTGTTCATGAAATGTTTGCCTACCCACATGTCTTCAAGATTTCTACCTACTTTCTCTTCTAAAAGACTTAGTGTTTCTGTTTTAATGTTTAGATCTTTAATTCATTTTTACCTTAGTTTAGCTCATGGTGATAGACCTGGATTAAGTTTTAGTTTTCAGCATGTAGAGAGCCAGTTTTTCCAGCACCATTTGTTAAACAGTTTATCTTTCTTCCAGTAAGCATGTTTGGCCCCTTTGTTGAAGATAAGATGGCTGAGTGTGTTTGTAGTTGCATCTGCATCTTCCAATCTATTCCATTGATCCTCACATCTACTTTTTGGCAGTATCATGTAGATTTTATCACAGTAGCTTTGTAGTATAATTTCAAGTCAGGAATTGTAATGCCTCCTGCCTTGCCTTGTTGCCCAGGATTGCCTTTGCTGTTCTAGGTTTTGTCTGGCTCCAAATAAATTTCTATTCCTTGTTTCTATTTAAGTTTTAAGCACTCTCTTCAAGTCACTCTTAGAATGTTAACATTTTCA